>JAUMHH010166775.1:0-16768 GCA_032359455.1 Chlamys rubida | reverse complement strand
TCATTCTCCATGATTAGTTCTATGAGGAAATTTAAATTTCTCACACCAGCATTAAAGATGCACGTCAGTAAACACAATGACTACTTAAGTAGGAACACAGCCTCACAAAAGAAGGAAAATGTATGAAAATCGGGAAACAATGTGTTTCGAAAGTGCTAGCGTTTCCTGTAGCAAATGTATCACTTGTTATGTTGTCCCCCCGTGCAAACCCTGGAAAATATGTATGTCACATTTGATTGAAGTCACCGTTAGCAAGTTTTGATGCTGACAACCGTTAAAGCCTCTTGCGCAGAACTGCGAATCGAATTAACAAATCAAAGTCGTCACTTTTCGACATTGAACAATTGAAACTGAATGTTACTAACTAGAAAAAGAAAATTAGCGAAAGTGAAATCAAAGTCGTCACATTTGGGAAAATAATCTGATGGTAAGGTGACCATAATTGTATATGTCAAATTACAATTAGAAACTAAAGCAAATGAGTCAAGAAATATTGAAAGTATTTGTTTTTATACTTTCTAACATGACGAAAAAATCATATCCCTCTACGCTGATCCTATAAACAGAACCAGGTCTGTCGTATCATAGAACGCTTTATATCGTCTGCAGTAGTGTTTCTGTTTACTAACAGCATAAGACACTAATGACTCCCATATATAAATCATTAAATCATTAAATCAATAAATCAATCAATCAATCAATCAATCAATCAATCAATCAATCAATCAATCAATCAATCAATCAATCAAATCAAATCAAATCAATCAATCAATCAATCAATAAAATCAATCAATCATAGGTTTCATACTCGAAGGGATTCGCCAGTTTGATTCTTGTTTGGCTGAAATCCTCGACAAACTCTCCATTAAGAACCATTTAAGACGTGTATGTTCGTCTTGACAAGATATACGCACTAACTATACATCGCATCATATTTGCAAAGTGTTCTACATGCTTAAATGATTTGCTGTATTGAACCATAATGTCTACAAATCGTTCGGTGTTCTTGGGTGCCAAGATTGAAACCTGTCTGCTTTACATTGTACTTATTTTCTATTCTATTAATGTTCTTATCGCTATTTCTCAGGACATTCTTGAAGTATCTTTCTCAAATTCGATATGTAAGTTTCCACTGTTCCTTTATTGTGCATGTCTACTTTTGAGACTGATCGAAAAAAATTAAATGACCAACATGTGGCCATCTTGGATTTTGACAGTGAAGGTTTGTTATTGCTATTTCTCAGTATTTGAGTATTTGAGGGATCTATCTCAAATTTGTTATGTAGGTTTCTTTTTGTCCTTAATTGTGCATGATTACTTTTAAAACTAATGGAAAAGACAAACTTGTCAACAGGCGGCCATCTTGAATTTTGACAGTTAAATTTTGTTTTCGCTAAATCTCAGGACTGAAAGTATCTTAATTTCTCTTTGATATGTAGGTTCCATTTTGGTCCTCGATTGTCATGTTTTATTTTGAGAGTGATCATAAAAACAATCTTGCCGCAGCAAATACTCATTATATGTTTCTGACAATGCAATGATCGGTTCTATTTCTTCACGTTAAGTACTACCAGTAAATATGTGAAACAACAGACTCACTTTGAAGGTTGTCTTTTATACACAACACTATGAAGTGGCGCCCTCTTTGATCACTTGTTGCAGAATGGCAATACAGTTATCGCTAATGAATATGTCTTGATTTGTCTTTGATCTCCTTCCAATTGTCCATTGACAAGAGATAGGGTAAAAAAGAACCAGGGTGACATGAAAAAAGCTGGTAAAGAAATGACGGAAACAAACTTATAATTTTGTGAAAGTCCACATGATCCAATAAACCTCGGTGCACGCCGTCAAATGACTACCTGAACTAAGCTCACTGGGGTGTTCCAATATAATAATTGTTGTAATAAATCCTAATGCAAGTGTCTCGCTAACACGTCGTTTTCCTTTCCTAAGAATTTCCTGTTTCAACTTCATATGCATATACGAGTTGTAACTGTACAGTAACAAATGTAATGCAACCACGTACCGATATATCACTTTAAACGATTATTACATAACAGATGATTGACTTTACTATGTAACAATTGGAAATAATAGACATTGAAAGAAGAAGAAAGGACATGACAAACCCGCAATTAAGCTGGAGGCGAAACTGCTTTGCATAGAAAGGTGAGCATTCCTAAGACCACCTGGAGTTGTTATCGATTCTTGAATGTCTAGCCCTTGGCCTGTTGTTAGCTTCAAGTTAGAAAATCAGGAATTTCACCACTCGGATCGACATTTACCTGTCATAATCACGGTAGGCAGACATTATGCTAATCCATCTATCTTAAAACAAAATAAATTCAACAGTGGTTATTTTACAACAATTTTGAAACAAGATTTATCAACCAATATTAATCACGCTTGTGGGCCTGTATGATAAAGCACCGTGGTCTTTATGTGGAAGGAAAGCAGGGAGTAGCAAGGGAAACCCACGTGGTCAGAAGGTGAACTTATCTTGTTCACGTCATCTTAGGGAAAGTAACCGGTAAAACGTGAGTACGCTATCTACTCTGCCACTCGAGTACGAATTAATGAATTCCCTATATATAGTTAATTTATGGTCAAATTTTTTAAAACAATCTTCGCGAAAGAATTGCTCTCAGATTACATTTCGCTTTCCTGACATTCCGAGACAAACACTAGAAACAACCACGTTTACACAGCTTAAAATAATTTAACACTACGGGTACGCTCAAGAGATATTACTTTTTTGTCCTATCCGTCCGTCTGTCTGTCGTTCCGTAATGCTCATTACCATTACTTTAACGCCTGTGTCTTGACAGATTTTCATTTAACCTTACATGTGTGTTTGCCTTAGAAATATTTAATACGTATTCGGCGTGATCGGTCTGAGGTCAAGGTCGCTATTACTGAAAAAAATGTCACTATCTCATTCCTTGTTAGCATCCATGCGGCCGTATTTCTTGACATATTTTCTTGAAACTTCACATATTTGTTTGTCTTGGTTTTTTCCCTTATATCTCATATCATTTTTTTAATTGATAGTTTATCGTTGATCATCTAAGATGAGCTTGTACTAGCAAATCCTGTTGTCTATGTTTAAAAGTAATCTTTGCGTTATATATAATAGTAACTCAATCAATATCAATACTTGTTCTATATTGGTATACCACAAATCGATTAGTCATTGAGTGTATTAGTAACGATACTATTTATCTTCAACACATCAACTTATGTTTTAGATCGAATGACACGATTCAAATAAAGTATGTTTCTGTATAATGACACTGCGCGTTCAATATTTATAGTCATGGTTTGATCTTTTGTCCATATTGGATTACGTAAGATAACAAGTAGAATGATAAAGCATTTTTTTGTAGTGGTTATCGCTTGGTAGTTGTGTATAGGATTTAGGGCATTATAATGAAATGTCATCATGACATGATTTATATATGTATATTCTAAAAATGTCCAAAGTCGTTGTGATGGTTAATGTAAACAAAATAAAACAAAGAGTTTTGCAGTAGCATAGTAGTAGAGGTAAGAAAGTCGTTGTTCTATTATATTTCTTAAGTATACAACAATTGAAACATTTTTGTTTATTTTGTTCAAAAATATTACATCTTCAACAAAAGTATTAGTTTTAAAATTCCACAATTTCTTCATTGTCGGTAAAATATAATGGGTTAATGGGTAGAGTTACGTCTTAAGTTATTGCGCAATATAATGTATTCTTTTTGCAATTCTATCTGAAGCATGATCGATTTAACCAAGGCCATTTAATACACAGGAGATTTACGGACTACGTGACCCCACCACGGGTCGAGGTTGCTTACCCTCTCCAGGAGAGGTACATGGCCCAGTTTTGCATTGTATGTATCAAGAAGAACGGCTTAAGTATTGAAATGACGTTTATGTTAAATTATAAACACGTTTATGGATATATGGAGTATGACAATGTTGTAACTTTAGTAGCAGTCCTCTGTAATTGATAAAAATCAAACAAACTAACCAAAACGTCCTAAAAAAGAAGCGAAATTGTTTATAAAATTGCAAAAATATCAATTGCGAGTTATTTAATGATCACGTCGAAAGTTTATATTCTGAAACATACATAGTTCTTTGTCTGTAGTAACTTGAACAGAAGGGAGGCACTGGAATGTCAACAAACTGGGCAACCCAATTAAATCAGCAATCAGGAATTAATTGGATCCCAACACACGCTGTTAACGGATTATCATCTTGTAAATCAAACCTGTCTATTAACCTCTGCTATTGAGGTTATACCGCCTATCGTTTCAATAATCTCAATAGATTTGGTTACGGTCCAATACTTAGCATTGTATTCGACATAATATATATCTGGTAATTATTGGTCTGTAAATGATTGAATAGTCTGCAGGTTAACCATTTCTGCATAAGAGACGATTTAGAAGCCAGTTTAGCTTTCAGAACGCTAGTTATGTCTTCCACCAGCTTCTGACAGGTACGTTCATTTTTGTATCACTTCTTATGTTTCAAGTGTTTTAAGCCACCGTGTGATTGAGACACTGCTGTTCTCATTTGCCTGACGTGTTTGTATGTATAGGTGAGCGATAAGGGATTGTGTATATACATACATTGGCTTGTTAGTGAGTACACTACCTTGAGGTGTGCATATTTATTCGTATTATAACAGTTAACTCTAGCATGAACGTTGAACATTATTTTACTACCTTTAACAAAAATGACGATGATTTAGAGGATGTCATGGTATTTCTTTCTCTTTTTGTGACAGGTGAATTTCATTTCAGCTGAGAAGGAATTCACATTAAAAAGTCGCATCAACAACCAGTTTTACCAAAATCATCTTTAAACGTCTTTGCCAAAATGTCGAGCGAAATGCAGAACCAGATGGATGTCAAAATAACAACTTCCGCCATGCAAAAGAACTGGAAATTGTTGAAGCAGATTCACGTCAATGATATCCTTGATACTATGATAGAACAATCTCTCATCACCATTGATTCAAGCAGAAATATATTAAGAAAGGAAACAGAAAGCCAGCAGGCTGAAGCTCTCTTATATCTGGTTTTCAGTAAATCACAACCCTACTTGGACGCCTTTATGTTCATTCTTGCCAACAATGGATACGAGTTTATCGTCCAGAAACTTCGAGAAGGTAATTGTTTGACTATGAAATGTTAACGCGATGACATTTGAAGTTAACTTAAATGTTTGAATCATGTTTTATATGTGACGTTTTTTTCATGTTACTTGTAGTCGTGACACATATAATTTTAACTAGCCATACTAATTGTCTGCGTAGTACTGTTCAACTGAAATACAATTAAAACAATATAGGGTTTGTATGCTCAATAGAATATTTGAAATTATCTCTTAAAAGTATTATGATATAACTTTATTGTTCCACAGATCAGGCAACTGAAGCCTCAAACGTAAGTTACTTGTTTTACAATATTTTGTTAAAGACAAAGTAAGTAAAGAAGATAATTCAAAGATCTAATTTTAGCATTTTGTGATTTATTAAATTTTCATATGTAAATAAGTTTATAAGTGTTATAATGTAGGTTGTCCTTTAAAATAATCTCTTCTGTATGTTTATGTTCCAACTGAGTATGATATATTCCAGATTCTGAATACATCTTTAGAGGATCGACGGCCTAAAACATCCGGACAGCAATTTCGAAGGAGTGACAGTGGACCACTCTATATACAGCGTCAGCTTAGTGATGCCGTTCATATTGAAAAAGAAGACTCTTCAAGGAAACAGTTTATGGAAGAAATGAAAGCTGAGATGCAGAAGCAACACATTGAAACTATGGAAAAACAATTCGAATTACTGAAACGGCATCAATCAGAGGAGACAATGAGGCAGACACAGGAATTAAGGAAGCATAGTGAACACATCATACAGGCAGAATTTACTAAACTGAAACAAAGCGAAGATCAGCAGAAAGAGAATGAGGCCAAAATAGAAAGGCTGGAAGGCCAGCTGAAAGCCTTGCAGAACAAATTGGAACAGGAACGTGCAAAAATGAAGAAAGACACAAAAAACACAAATGAAAAAATTCAAGAAATACAAAAGCAGAGAGATGAGTTGAAATTGGAACTAATTCGGGCAAAAAGAGAATTTACCGACGCTTTGAAAAGAGTGAAACAAGAAAATCTCTACCTTCGAAACCAAATCAAGCAAGAGAAAAACAACCAAGCTAACAGGTAATATATTTTGTTCTTTTGTTTTCCCTCATATGAATTTTCATATTATCAAACAAAAAACAATTATGTTAAATAATTAATAGACTATGATAATAAAACTTGAAAAATTATGAGGATGCTACGGAACACATGTTAGATAGAAAAAAAACACAAGATCATTTGACGAGGAGAAATATGAGGAGATAGGGAGGGGGCGTTTTGGATACTACAAATTCCGTTATTTTGTCATAAGACAATTTATTACGAATGAGCGTGATAGATGAGCATACGTCAATTAACAACACTAACACACAATCGTGGAATAATTCAGAATTAAATACATGTAACATAGCAATTATGTAATCACGAAATAAATAAAATTAAGGAATGAAATAAGAGAATACTGATGACATTCAATTAGAATTATTTCTTATCATGTAACGTCTATTACTTATCACACATATACCTTGGCTGGGATGATGGTTAATTGGAGTATCAACATTTGTAAATTTTACAACGCTTATCTTATATATGATTTGTGATTAATATGATTATATGATTTCTGATAAATAAGGGGAGTGAAATTGAGAAACAATATAAGCCAGACAATTTAATATGACGATCTATGGTATTGAATTTTAAGACATGTAAATGAATGAAAGATTCATCCAGGAATGAAGACAGACATAATAAATCATTTCATTATTTAAATTCTAACACTTGTCTCCTTATTCACATTACATTATACTGTAATAGACATTATCATTAGATACAGTTGTAGGGGCTAGAGGGACAAACCTTATATTAAATCACCAGTAAAAATATACCTTTACAAAAAGTCAGACAAAACAAAATTTTTGGAAAGAAAGTTCGGAAGGAACTGAAACCTATCACACTAACATGTGTTTTCTTTTTCTTTCAGCCACCAGAAAATAATAAAGAATCCGTAAGTAACATTCCTCATCTTTTACTGTCTTTTTATTGTCCCGTTGTTTCAAACAATATCAATTTTGCCATTACATAGAAGGACAGCGAGATCAAAGTATGTTGATGCTTGCTATGAATGGTTAGGATAATGCGAATCATTACCAGCTCACAGAGTCTGAACAATAAAGGAAATATTCTGTAAAGAAAGTTCTTTCTACATATAAAGTAACTTTAAATGATTTCTTTCATCATTAACTAATGTAATTTGCACTTCGATCAAGAAATGTACAATTTTAATTTGATTCTTTCAGATTTACGACTCCGTTGAACCCAAAGTAAGTAGATGTTTGTTTATCTTTTGTTATGAATTTAAATCGCATTTTCTTTCAAAGAGAAGAAACATTTACAATGTTTACTAACAAAGAATTCTACATACATAATTTTTGGTTTTTAACAAAGTAAGAACTTTGAAAACTCTAATTGATTCAGAAAATGTACATCATTATTGAATTTCAATTGATTGTGTTACAGACTGGCTCAAAAACTAGAAGATGTGCGGAATATGATAAGGTGATGTTTTGGCTGGATTCGAAAAGAGTTACCAACATCGTCCAGTTTCACCTAAAGAGATGAACAGCATTGTACATTATTTCATGATTTATTTATATATAATCACCGGATATAGACATTGTTTGTTAACACTGTAACCTCATTGGTATCGGCAACACAACAGATAAACACTTGAAGTGATTGATGACTATTTTGTGTAAATAAATAAAACAAATTCTAGCCAGGACTTTGATGTCTGCAATTTAAAAGATGCGGGACTTTTGTATTTCAATTTCTCGGTTTTTGTTGTTATAGATAATTATATTTTGGATCATTACGTATTTACATTAGAGTTCTACTAGCAAAAGTACAGCAAAACATATTTTGATTATCTCAACTGCTTGATAAATATGGGTCTCAATGCAAGGGAGATAACTCATAATTCAGAGGGACAGTGTTCATATTGTTGATCGTTATAAGCATTATTTTATAAACCTACGCATATAATCATAAAATTATAAATTATTGATATTTTCAAGCGTGAAATGTTGATTGATAAGTTGTAAATATATCCTAGATGTGGCAATTTTACAAGCACTTTCTGTTTTAAACGACTTCTTTTATTACATATGCTTTGTTCAATTTCTTAGTCCCACCGTTCCATCAAGAAACCAAGGGAGGGAACTCCGAGAGACATGATTGTGTGTCTGCCTGTATAGACTCATAGTTACTTAAAATTATCTTTGAAAAAACAAGGTTATTGTTATTTCTCTGATTCGATCGACCGGATATTTACTTCGAACAATTTTCGCTTGTATCGTCCACTATCGGCAGATGTCATATTAACAGTTTTTAATAAAGTTACTCTTTGGTTGTTTTCTATTAAATATGAGGATTGGGTTTTAAATATCATAGGTGAGTATTGCAAAAAGACTATGCATATTTGACAATTCCAATGTGAATATCTACGTACCGTTGATTGCTATTGATATATTGTAACAAAGTTTGACCGATGCTTATAGTGTTTGTGTAATGATAAAATATTACATGCTGGATTTTAAGTGTCTTCAAAAACACATATTGGTTTTACTTCCCATTTTTTATATCTTTTTCGAAACTGTAAAACACACTGTAAAATATATGTGCGTTAACAAATCTCGCGTCGTGGTCATAAAATATGTCTTCGCGGTCATAATAACTTTGTTGTAATTCACATAGACCTTAAAACGAGTTCAAAATTTGAACATTTATCTAAAAATTGTATTTCAAGTCACATACAGAAGAGAAAATCATTGAAACAAACAAATATTATTGAACATGGATATCAATTTGCCTGAACACAGAGTCGGAGTTAAGCGTAACACTTTTATGAAAACGGACTTTTTCCCAAATAAAATGATACCGGTATATATTACTGATTATAAAAACAGGTTTTTATATATATGGTGTAATTCTCTAACTTATAACAGGAACAATTTTAGTTATATCTTTTCTTGCTGTACGGTGCGTTCTTGTGTCAGAAAAAACCCCGAATAAAAGAGGAAACATCATATCCCCTACATTTCGTACCAGGATTGTGACCCTTGCGTGAAGGCTACAATCGTAATATTGTTCGAAGATGAACTGTTAAGGTAGCCAATGTGAGTGATAATAAAATACAAATGTCGAATCAATTATATTCTAAAACATTTCTTTACAATATCCCTTACGGCTATTTCAGTGAGAACTTTGAGTGTACGGGTTTCATTGAACTTCTGTAGGCGTCAACAGTAGCTCTATCAGCAACAGGCTGCAGTGGACTGGAAAACTTTGTTGAAAAAGACATATAGACTCTGCGTTTTGATCAACGGGCAATTTTTTTTAAATGTATATTAAAATAACGTTTTACCGTGTTTGAAAAATAGTTACATGGATAATTATACTGACAACAATATTCTCTCTCTATTTATATTGTGGAGATATATAAATAATATATAATGTGGGGAACCAGATTTCGACCAGTTAATTTTCTTATAAAGGATTTTAAGAATTTTAATTTTAACTCAAAAAGGTCGAGTCAATAGTCGCTCCAAAATATACACACTTATATGTATATGACTTTTTAAATTTCATATATATATATAGATACATAGAATAACTGCAGATGCAGTTAGTCAGCATTACTAGCGAAGGTCAAAATATGCCCCTTCATAAAACTAGGCTTCGTGGTAAGGATATCATATATAGATGAAATATGTGCCAAATTAAATAGACAACTGGTTCATACAATCAAATGTCAGTGAAAGTTTTACGAATTTTGCAAGAAAGTCAAACGACATTATGATGAAGCCAGCAATTAATGCTTTTACCAGGGGAAGTAACTCGTGACTCACAAGATACACCATTAAAGGAGTTTTTTTTGTGTGTGAAGGGAAGTAACTTTTATAGTACTAGAACCGTATTACCTAGAATCTAGACAGTAAAAATACTTATTTTAAATAGTTTGTAACAATTTGTTTACTTAACACTCCATCAATCATTGCATCCTCAGTTCAGCTTTAAGGTACTGTTTTGTACATTTACTGTCCTAACTAAAGTTCTTTTATTTTTAACCAATAAATTATATGTCGAATCAAAAAAAAAAAAATGCATACATACCCGGACACAGAGGTGCTGGTAAATTCATTCACTTCTTTATTTATAAAAGAAGCTGAGGACAACACGCCAAGTGCAGAATGTAATACTAACAATATAAGAGGCAGTATTGTAATAATCTATGACACTTTCTTCATAAACTTGAAAAGACGTTGTCGTGAAAAGATAAACTTCATATTGTTATTTTTATAACTTGCAGTACTCTCGTATAATATAAGAGAGACACAGTTTTATCTAAAATACTAGACGAGAGTTTTTGTGAAAATACAACAACTAACATCTCCAATATTCCATTACAGCATTGCTAATTTCAGTAATTTATTGCAAGTAGGTATACAATGAAACCAAACCTTCAGACCCAAGCACTCAAGTATTCTCTTGTTGTTGATTTGATTGGATTTCATTTTAAAATAATAGCTCGCTTTAATTTCGCGGTGTCAGATTTTCGCGTTTTCGTACCCGGAACTTGTTCATGTGGTCTTAAATTCGCATTACACCGATTCCAAAAAATCAAATCAGCAGTGCACAGTCAAGCTACTTACTTCAAGTTCAGTGTGTCAGTGTGTACATAATCGATTTGGTCATTCACATTGTCATTTGTTTCGTATTTCAAAAATGTATTGATCAAATGTGATGTGAAACGAAATGTGGGAGTTAAATATAGAAAACAAAACCATGTGTATTTTATGTGTGAATTAAATATGAAGAAAACAAAATCATGTGACTGTATTAACATCATTTTGACAGATAAGGTCTGCGTTTATTGTAATTATGCTACATGTTCTTCCGAATAATCTTTTTGGATTGAAATATCATTTTATGAAAATGCTTTTTTTTTAAGATTGGTTTCATTTCAGCAGGTTAGAAATCAACATTACACAGAGAAACTGGACGCTGCTGAAACAAATAAACGTCAATGACGTTATTGACAAGATGATTAAACAATGTCTTATATCCGTTGAAAAAAAAGCAAATAATTTAAAGGAAACTAAAACCAGCAAACAGAAGCTCTCCTTTATGAATATTTTGGAAATCTGCAACCTAAGATTCTGGGCGGAAATTGATACGACTTTATAGTACAAACACTTCGAAAAAGGTAACTGTTTGGGATAGGAAAGCTGCATGCTTATCAATATTTATCATTTTTGGGGGAGGGGTGTTAAAAATAACTTAGATTTGATATAACGCATTCACCATCGAAACTGACTGGACGAAAATGGATACGTTTATGGATATATGGAGTATGGAAATGTCGAAACTGTATTCTTGTCCTCTGCTATGGATATAAAACAAACAAAGCAACATGTCCTAAGAATAAAGCGCAACTTGTTTGTAAAGTTGCAAAAATATTTATTTCGAGTTCTATTCTCATAGTTTCAGAATCACGTCAAAAGGTTATATTCTGAGACAGACATAGTCTAGTTGTCTGTAGTAACTAGAACACTAGGAGTACACTAGGATGTAAACAAACTGGGAAACCAAATCAAACCAAACAGCAACAGGAATTAATTAGACCTCCTCACACGATGTTAGCGGATTATTATCCAGTAAATCAACCTGTCTATCAACTTCTAATGTTATATTACACCACCTATGGTTTCAATACATAATCAAATTTCAAAAGCCCTTGGTACGATCGAATTACTAGCATTGAATTCGATATAGGTTATCTCTGTTATTGGTCCGTTAAGGCTATATGATTGAATAGAATGCAGGTAAACTATTTCTGCAAAGGAGACGATTTAGACGCTAATTACGCTTTCAGGACGCTTGTTATGTATTCCACAAGCTTCTGAAAGGTACATCAATTTTTTGGTCATTTATGTTTCAAGTAACTTCAAATTTAATCAGTCACTTCATGTGGTTAAGTCACTACTATTCTCATTTGCCTGACATGTTTGTATGTATAGGTGGGTGATTAGGGATTGTGTGTATACATACATTGACTGATTAGTGAGTACACTAGCTTGAGGTGTGTATACTCGTATGATAACAGTCGTGTCTAGTCTGAACGCTGAACATGATTTTACTACCATTAACAAAAATAACCATAATTTAGGTTAAGTGATAGATTCTTTTTTACAGTTGAACATCATTTCAGCTGAATAGAATTTGACATTTCAAAGTCGCACCAACAACCATTTTAACTAAAACCATCAGTAAACGTCGAAATGTCGAGTGAACTGCAGAACCAGATGGATGTCAAGATAACAACGTCCGCCATGCAAAAAAGCTGGAAGTTGTTGAAAGAGATTCACGTCAAGGATATTCTTGATACTATGATAGAACAATCTCTCATCACCATTGATTCAAGCAGACACATATTAAGAAAGGAAACAGAAAGCCAGCAAGCTGAAGCTCTCTTATATCTGGTTTTCAGTCAATCACAACCTTACTTGGATGCCTTTATGCTCATTCTTGCTGACAATGGATACAATCATATTGTCAAGAAAATGCGAGAAGGTAATTCTTAAACTATGAAATATTTATGTAACGCAATGAAAATTGAAGTAAACTTAAATTCGAAAGCTTTCTTGTGTGACATTTTCATGTTAATTATTGCAGTGACATATATTATTTTTTCCATTTATTAAGCTGTTTGCACGATACTTTTCAATTAAACTATACTCACCTATAAGAAAAAAAGTGTGTTTGCTGATTAGAATACTTTAAGATGTACTTTAAATGAATTATACTCTAAATGGTATAACGTTCTTTATTGTTCCACAGATCAGGCAACTGGTGTTTCAAGAGTAAGTTTCTTTTTTTAACATTCACACTATTTTTTTAAAAAATGTACGAAAAAGGGATATTTCAGAGATATATTTGAAGATTATTTTTATTTATTAAATATTCATATGTAAATCAGTTTATAAGTATTATGATGAAGGTTGTCCTTTTAGGTAATCTTTTCTGTATGTTTTTGTTTCAATTGAGTAAATTATATTTCAGAATCTGAATACATCCGGGCAGCAATTTCGTAGGAATGACAGTGGACCAATCGATATACAGCGTCAGCTTAGTGATGCCGTTCAAACCGAAAAAGAAGAACCTTCCAGGAAACAGTTTATGGAAGAAATTAAAGCTGAGATGCAGAAGCAACAAATGGAAACTATGGAAAAACAATTCGAATTACTGAAACAGAATCAATCAGATGAGACAAAGAAGCAGACGCTAGAATTAAGTAAGCATACCGAAAGGATCTTACGAGCAGAATTTACTAAGCTAAAACAAAATGAAGATCAGCAAAGAGAGAACGAGACCAAAATAGAAAAACTGGAAGCCCAGCTGAGATCCTTGCAAAACAAATTGGAACAGGAACGTGCAAAAATGAAGAAAGACACGAAAAACACACATGAAAAAATTCTTGAAATACAAAAGCAGAGAGATGTGTTGAAATTGGAATTAATTACGGCAAAAAGAGAGTTTAACGATCATTTGAAAAGGGTGAAACAAGAAAATATCTACCTTCGAAACCTAATCAAACAAGAGAGAAACAACCAAGCTTACAGGTAATATATTTTTTATTATTTTTTATTCTTTTATATGAATTTACATTGTATTATAAAACAAAAGACTGAGAAATGTTCATTAATTGATAGACCATGATCATAAACTTGAAAAATGGTGAGGATGCTGGGAACACATGTTAAAACAAAAACATTAAACGAATCATTCGACGGAGAGAAATATGAGGGGATGGGGAGGGGGCGTTTGAGATACTACAAAATTCCATCATTATGTCATAGGACATTTTTTACAAATGAGCATGATAGATGAGCATTCGTTAATTAACAACACTAACACACAATCGTGGAATAACTCAGAATTTAATAACACAGCGATTATGCTATCACAAAATTAATAGAATTAAGGAATGAAATAAGAAAATACTGATGAAGCTCTTTTAGAACTATTCCTTATCGTGCAACGTCTTTTACTTATCCCTCATATACCCTGGCCGGGATGATGGTTAATTGGAGTATTGAGATTTGTAAATTTCACAACGCTTATTTTATATATGATTTCTGATTAATAAGAGGAGTGTAATGGAGAAACAATATAAGCAAGAAATTGTAGTGTTGCGATCTACGGTTTGACATTTAAAGAAATGTGAATAAATGAAAGATTGATCAAAGAATGAAGACCGATTTATTTTCTTTCATTTCATGGTTTAAATTCTAACACTTGTCTCCTTATTCATATTATACTACACGTTAACAGACATTGGCATTGGATACAGTTGTAGTTTTATAGTCCCGTTATTTCAAACAATATTAAGTTAGACATTACACTGAAGGACAGCGAGATCAGTGTATGTTGATGCGTAACCAATACCAAATCAAAGTGTCTGAACAACAAAGGACATATTCTGTAAAGAAAATTCTTTCTACATATAAATTAACTATATAGAATTTCTTTCATCGTAAACTAATGTAGTTTTCACTGCGATCAAGAAATTTATAATTTGAATTTGTTTCTTTCAGACTTACGACTCCATTGAACCCAAAGTAAGTAACTATTTGTTTGATCTTTTGTAATGAATTCAAAACGCTTTTCTTTAAAAAAGACGAAACATTTTAACATTTCACTAAAACAGGATTCTGCATATATATGTCTATATATTGAATAGCTGGATCATATTTGGTTTTCATCAAAGCAAGAACAAACATAACTTTAAAAACTCTAATCGATTCAGAAAGTGTACATCATCATTATTGAATTTCAATTCATTGTGTTACAGACTGGCTCAAAAACTAGAAGATGTGCGAAATAGGAGAAGGTGATGTTTTGGGTGGATTCGAAAAGAGTTACCAACATCGTCCAGTTTCACGTAAAGAGATGGAATGCATTGTACATTGTTTCATGGATTATTAATTTATAATCACTGGATATAAATATTGATTGTTTACATTGTAACTCATTGGTATCAGCAACTCAACAGACCAACAGATGACACTATCATCTCATGTGTAAATTTTCTCGCCAGGATCATGAGGGGTGCAATTTAAAAGGTGCAAGAATATTTTGTTTCAATTTCCTGGTGTGCTTTTTTGCAGTTATAGATCACTATATTTTGGATCATTACATATTTACATCAGATTAATTTGAATTTAGAAGTATAACGTAACGTAATTTAAATATCTCAGCTGCTTGATAAATATAGGTCTCAATGCAAGGGAAGGGAGATAACTTAAAATCCATGTTGTTGATCGTTATAAGCATTATTTTTATAAGCCTACGCATATGATCATTAAATGATAAATGCTGGAGATTTCCAAGCGTGGCATGTTGATTTATAAGTTTAATGTACATACTAGATGTGGTAATTTTATAAGCACTTTCTGTTTGAAATGACTTTATTATTACATATGTTTTTTTGCAATTCTCGGCCCACCGGTCCATTAAAAAACCAAGGGAAGGAACTCTGAGAAACATGATTGTGTGTCTGCATTGTCTTGAAAAATAAGGCTATTGTTGATTCCCTGATTTGATCGACCGGAACTTTACTTGGAACAATTTTGTTTATTGACAGATGTCATATAAGCAGTCTTTAATAAAATTTCTCTTTTTTTTTTAAAAATGTGACGGCTTTGTTTCAAATATTAAGTGATTGTTGCAAAAAGCCAATGCACATTGAAAATTCTAGTGTGAATATAACTACATACTCGTAGATTGCTGTTGATATATTGTGACAACGTTTGACTGATGTTTATTGTGTTTGTATAATGTTCTTCAAACATTACATACTGGGTTTTAAATGTCTCCAAAAGCACGTATTATTTTACGTCCCCTTGTGAATCTCACTTTTATTGAAAATTAAAAAATACGCTGAAAAATAGATATGTGTTAACAAATCTTGAGTCGTATTCATAACAAATGTCTTCGCGGTCAAACTAACATGGTTGTAACTCACAGAGATCTTATAACTACTTCAACACTTGAACATTTATCTAAGTATGTTAGTTCAAGTCACATACAGAAAAGAAAAGAATTTAAATAAAACAAAATCTATTAAACATGGACATTTATTTGCCTGAACACAGAGTCGGAGTTCAGCATAATGGTTTTATGAAAATAGACTAATACAATAATACGGGTATAAAGTGATCATAAAAACAGGTTTTCATATAAATGGTGGAATTCGTTTATTTATAACAGGATACATTTTAGCTATATATTTTCTTGCTGCAGGGCGCGTTCTCGTATAAGAAAAAAAGCGAATAAATGAGGCACCGTCTTATCTTCTACATATCGTACCACGATTATGACCCTTTGCATGAAGGCTATAGTTGCAATTTTGTTCAAAGATGTATTGTTAAAGTGACCAATTTGAGAGGGGATACACTATATATGTTAATCAATCATCTTCATAAACTTGTTTAAAAAACCGATTACAGTGGGAACTTCAAGTCCACAGTTTACTGGTACTTCTAAAGGCGTCATCAAT
>JAUMHH010166764.1:0-16768 GCA_032359455.1 Chlamys rubida | reverse complement strand
AAAAGAAGTTATATAAATCAGCAGAAGCTGTTAAGAAAAGAGATTATATTAGATTTGAAGGTGACATGCTAGAATACATGAGAAAGTACAACTCAAATTCAAATTGTTTTATTACTTTAGGCCTTACGGCCCATAAGTTCACATACATAATACAATTATTAACAATAACATGGCCTATATAGTAGAGATGTTATATTCCGACAATTGTTTTTGCATGCAACTAAATTTATTATTGAAATTAAATTTAACACTTAGATATGTGAAGTTATCGACTATTGCGACAACTTCACCATTTAGCAACCGCAGTTCATTATTTCTCACCTTTCCGCCTTTATGGAACACCACAATCTTTGTTTTGTCCGTATTAATGGTCAGATTCCATTTCTTTGAATAATCTGCTACATTATCGAGTAATTCTTGTAATCCTTCAATAGATTCAGAAAATAGCACCAAGTCGTCCGCATATAGCAGACTCAGTTCTTCAAATTCATAGTGCTTTTAACATTTGGAGATAAAAAACGATTCAAAGTCGTTAACATACATAGAAAAAAGTATCGGCGATACAATTTCGCCTTGCATTAAACCGACATTATTGTCAAAGAAGTCCGACAAACTTCCTTTGAACTTGACACAAGATTTAACTTTAGTATATATAGACCTAATTACATTTAACAGTTTGCCTCTGACCCCTAGCTTTGATAATTTGTACCGCAAATTTATTCTATCAACATAGTCAAAAGCCTTTCGGAAATCAACGAAACAACAATAAAGACGTTTTTTTTTATAACGTAATTAAAGAAATTAGAGAGTTGTTTCTCAATACTATCGTGAATAATATCATCGGGTATAACATCTAGCAACGAACCAGTTCGACCATTAAAATCTCCCATCAACATGATTTCTCCGACGCAAGAGTATCTATTTATGCTAGATTCCAGTTCTGAAAATAAGTCACAATTATACGTGTTATAATACACAGCATTAGCGGGTGGAAAATACACACATGCCACATATACTACATCATTATCACTACATAAAATACTTTTATCAATCTTTAACCAAATTATAGAGTCGTAGATGATTTCACACATGGTGATATGGGGTTTCACTTTCGAGTCAATTAAGACTAGCATTCCACCCCCTTGAGTATTTTTAGTGAGAGTTCTAGGTATCGCAATTATTGAAAAACCATCAATATCTACCTGATAATCATTTGGTATACAGCACTCGGACAACAAAATTACATCATATGTTTTCATCAAGTTGAGAAAGTTTTTTTCTTGAAGTTTTTTATCAATACCTCCATTAACGTTCCAAGACAAAAAAGTTAAAGTTCCAGTGAGTGAGCCACTGCTCTCATCCTCCACAGTTTCCTACCTGATCTCCCCTCGGGCTCCAGAAGGTTGCCGAGCCTTGGCCCCAATAGCGTCTTTGTTGTTAGGTTTGTTGATAGTTGTTTTTCCGGTGTACAGTTGCCCGTCAATGAACAGTTTGTCCTTCACTATATATGCCTTCTTTATCTGGTCTCGTGCCTCTTTACATATCGGCCATAGCCTTTTCCGTGATTCTTGGACGTCCTTAGGGAACTGGTCGGATATAAATACGTCGGTCCCCCTTAGTTTTTTTGCGGTTTTTTTCACCTCAATTTTTTGTTGATGCATCTCGAAAGTTACCAATATAGGTCTGGTTGACCGTACTTTTTCCACACGTAGTCGGACAGCCGTTCTAAGTTTCAGGTTATCCGTTATTTCTAAGTTTCAGGTTATCCGTTATTTCTAACTTTTCCCGCACTATTTCTTGAATTGTTGTGACACCCTCGGGATTTTCAAATTTGGCAAAACCCTCGGCATAGCCTCGGGTTTTACCAATTTGAAAACCCCTCGGGTTAAATCTCTCTATCCTACACCCCTGGGCATAAAAGAGTCTTATAATCTTAGATTGCAATACCTTTATCAACCGGAAGTACAACCAATGTAGCAAAAAGAACATCACATTTGTATACATAATTTATCAAAATATTACGAATTAATACAATCACACCACCACCTTGTGTGTGCGGTGTTAATGTTCTTGGTACAACAATGGAATTAAAGCCATCTACTAAAAGTATGTTAAGTTCATAATTATTTGGTATCCAGCATTCTGTCAGAAAAATGACATCATATGTTGTAATATAATTCAAAAAGCTTTTGTCCTTAAGTGTGTTGTCAAGTCCCCCATTTACATTCCATGAGATTATTCTGACACTTTCCTTTCCTGGTGGAATTGCTATATGATAACCAGCCTTATCTGCACTGTCCCAATCGTTAGTAGATATATCAACACGTTCAGGTGCACGCGAGCAATTGTTAACAGATGTCACTCCAGTACTACACGCCTCACCACGATACAGTCGCCCATCAATGTACAGCCTATCCCGCACAAACACTGCTCGTTTACCATCACCACGATACAGTCGCCCATCAATGTACAGCCTATCCCGTACAAACACTGCTCGTTTACCATCACCACGATACAGTCGCCCATCAATGTACAGCCTATCCCGTACACACACTGCTCGTTTACCATCACCACGAGTTTTGTTGTATACACTCCATAAACGTTTCCTGGCTTCCTGTATAGGTTTGGGGTATTGCTCCCGTATATACACTTACGGATCCCTGTAGGGTAGATGATTTTTGACGCACCAATTCTCGCTGACTAAACTGCGCAAATTTAACAACTATCGGCCTGTCCTTATCATGCTGACGTTTACCAATTATATGGACATCAGTATAGGCTCAGTCACTCCCATCTTGTCAACAGGAACACGTTTCACAATTTCAATGCAGTTTTCAACATCATTAACAGAGTTGTCACCCCCTGGTTGGGTCCGTTTATTCCAAAAAATAGCAGATTTTCCCTCATTGAACGAGCTTGTAAATCTAGAACTTTATCACTTAACTGTTCATTACCTCTGTCCCCTCCTGTATTTAGACCTAGGAGGCTTCTATCCCGGTTAACAAGTTTGAATAAAATAAGGTTATACACTTGTTTCATATTTGTTGTTACATAGATAAGATTCATAATAGTGTCATAAGAAACTTCAGCTAACAAGATCCACACCTGATGGCGACGTAAGTTATTTGTGAAAAATGCTGTTGCACTTTTCCAAAAATAAGTTTGAGAGTTTAGTCTACCGTGAAAACAAACGCACGAGGTATTATAATAATAGTATTACATTAAACAGCAAAAACATTACACGAATATAGATAACTGAATCGTAACAGCAAACATTGTCTTAGACGTGCTTTAAACCTTTCATCAGATATGCAAACAATGTACATATTTTCCTTGAAAATTATCCATTGATTCGCAATCAAGTAGATATAAATTTTCAATATATTTCTATCAACTGATAACAGCATGCCATACCACCTAAAATCAATCGAAATAAATAGCCACCTTTGAAAATAAACCATGAATGTTTTATTAATTTCATCGCATTTAATTCTCAAATATTCGACAAGCTTGTATAATTTGATGTTTTCGGCTTACAGATTTGAAGTATACACTTGGCGTGGACGTGACACGTGGATGGAGAACAAATCGAGCTGTTTTTATCGAATCTTTGAAGAACGCCACCTTAACGGAAAAGACGTCATTATCAGGAAGTCTTGTTCTGTCAAAAAACTCCCAAACTTGCAGCGAACTTCAAACATTTTTTCTCAAGGTAAGCAAATGATTCATTGTATTTCTGTTTACATTGTAATGTTTTGCGTCGCATTCGTAGCTTAAATACGTTGGAGATAATTTAGAACGTACTAACGTCACCATTCCATCATATCTCCCTCCCAAACCGTAAACATATCTCCCTCCCAAACCGTAAACATATCTCCCTCCCAAACCGTAAACATACCATCATATCTCCCTCCCAAACCGTAAACATATATCCCTCCCAAACCGTAAACATATCTCCTTGACTATCAAGTATTTTAACGTTATTGGATAGGGCAATACACATATTTTTCATTTTTTTATACAGGCCTGAAAAATAACTGCAAATTAAAAAAAAATCATTATTTGGTAAATTGGAAGTTTGATTATACTCATGTAACGTTATCACGAAGTCAATGTATAATGGTATCGAACCCTTCTCTTATCATTTTGACGTTCTAATTCCAGAGTACAAAAGACCCATACGAAGATATTACCGTAGAATTACGCTATTCCGACAGCTACCGGAACACAAGCTCTATTCTACCAATATCTGCTCCTTACGCTGCTAAAGACAAAGTGTATCCTGCGCAACAACATATAAGACGGAAGGTAAGTTGAACAAACAACAACAATCAATTGTCAACAACTGTTCTTCGTAAGTTCGTTTAATTATAACAAATAAATGATGCAATTAACGTATTAACGTAGTATAATGTTTTAGACATAGGTCAATGTACATGTATGTGATACAGATATAGCGCAATGTTTTGCTGTTTCAGAAACGTATACAAAATATATAAACACATAATATTTCAAAGGTATTTGCACATACTTGATATTGCAGGGGCATGAATCATGTGCATGTTGTCATGAATACTCTTAAAACAACAGGAAATACACGCCACATAGCCTAGACTAGACTAGCACCTATCAAAGGTTCTAATCAGACGCCAAGGTTCTAATCAGACGCATTCAATGTATTGCCAACGACTGCAATTAACTGCAAGTATGATTACATTTTTTACTTAGGAATATCTACTTAATTTATTATATATTTAGTTGTTTTCCCTAATACAAGTACATGCGCTGTGTTGTTTACATGCATATGCAACTTCTACACGAAGGAAAATACTAACATAGGGTGCGCTGTATAAAGCATTAGTGTTACCCTAGCTGTCTGTGTAACCTTGTGATACTTACGGACGCAACTATGACCGCTAATGTAAGTCGGTGAAACCAGAGGTCGTGTACCCTAGCAATTGCCAAAACCGAATTACATTGTGACTTTGCTAACAAGAAAGTATGATCACAAAACAGTTTTAACATATTTAATTGGGTTGCAGCCCCTACGAATCCATGGAGGAGAATGGAAACTTTCGAGTTTGTTACATGTAACATGTAACAATTAAACATTTCAATGTGCCCACTGTGACGAAAACTATCACAAAAATGCCCTCTTGTTCAGAAATCCTTAACCTGTCACGACTAAAACCTTGTTCGACAACTTACAAATACACCAACATACCGTCTTCAGCTTTAACACTAGGAGACACGTCGTTACATGATCTTATCTGTTAACCTAAACCCCATCAGTGTCTGGAGATCAGTGACGTCAGTGATACTCTCACTGAAACATTTAACGTTTACACATTATATAGCATTACTTGATTGCATCGGTGTTTGAAACTTTCTGTTTATTGTGAATATCAACAGCTAGTGCAACCGGGTTACAAGGCGTACAGTGCGGGTCAGACCAGTTGTTTCACAACCAAAACGTCTAAAGTAACCTGCAATTATGTTACAACGAAACAATAACATCCTTCATCAACACGTACTACTGTTGGCAATTATCAGTCACTGACTTAACTTAGTTTCATCGTAGAAGTTATTGGTGCATGACATTGCAACATACCATTCTAATGTTTACGACGCTGAAATGGCGATGCTGTGAATATGTGCAAGAAAAAGCATGATACACTAAGTTTCTATTACAAATTCATTGTCGGTTGATGACGCAGGTCGTGGTATCAACTTTGGGAGAGGCCAGTTTGATAAAGAATCGATATTCCCTCCGGGGATACAAGACCTCATTTCTCATGTATAGCCCTCGCCAGCGTAAGCATTGACTACCTACACTGTCAAGGAAATGACATTGATACCGCTTCCATTTATTTTGTGGATTCCTAGGTCGAGCGTCCATTAGTGTCCTCGGCGGGCTCAGTTTCACACCACCAAGCTTACAGCTGTAATGTTAGGACGTTGTGTACCTCTAAAGGGACACTTTATTGTCACAACTCACCGAACAGTGCTTTCATTTTAATTATGTTGATGTAACCTGACAAGATATGAGGTGGTTGATATCATCGATGTTTATGAGGCACAATAGTCTAGTGGTAGGACGCCGGGCTCGTGACCGAAGGGTTTCGGGTTCGAGTCACGGCATGGCACTGTGTTGTATCCTTGAGGTAGATACTTTACTCCGCTTGTTCCAGTCTACTCAGCTGTAAATGAGTACGTGGTTGGGCAGTTCTAGAGCTGTTGCATGCTAGCTGTGAGCGCCGAAATGGCAGCACCGGCTGTATACTCCACAAGGGAGTTGAGAAAGATATTACCTAGTTGCAAAGGCACTATATTCACGGATAATAATTTGTTAACCGCTTTGAGACGAGCTACGAACTCGGGTGTTATAAAGCGGTATATAAGAACCTCGAATTATTATTTATTTTAATCAGATCTATTGACTTTGTACTGCTCCTTATTAAGGTGAGGTTCATATATTTACTTTGTTACAAAGGGAAACATTAGCCATGAAATAAATTACGTCATATATAATCATTTATCCAGATACATATTTGTGATTTTAATTCTGTCAAACACGCTCGTTTTAAATGTGATAAAAATGTGGTCACAGTGCCTGTTTGATCCTAGATCTAGATAATTGTGTTTAACACAATAATCAATTTTTATATACATTCGGAAAAAAGTACTGTTCCCTATAAAGGTTTTGAATTTCAATAGGAATCTTACATGCATACAAAGCGTGTTTGATGTTCCATATGGTAAACTTAATTGAAATGTTAGTATTCGAGGTACTGCAGCATCGTCCAATCATTGTCATCACAATACTAAGCTGTGTTGTCTTCCAGGATTTTCCGGGATAGGCAGTGTAGTATTACCAGTCTTAAGCAACATTTCATTAGCATTTCATCTTTGTAAAGTAATGTAATTGAGGAACATTAAAATGGTGAGTGAACTTCCACAATCAAATCTTGACCAGAAAACAATGTTGCAACATTCTGCAATTTTTAAATTCCATCAGTCTTCAAGCTTTCCCCTGGTCCAGGTGACATTTACATTAGGACTTGTCAAGGATGCTATCATGGTAAATACCCTGCAGGATACTTTAATGAAAAAACTAGGTAACGTATCACATTTTATAATGCTATCAAATGGATTTGTCACCTACGTTCTCTGCACCCTTGAAATGCCATGACGAAATCAAAGGTACTTGGCGTGCTATTTGATTGGTTTCAGGTAAAAAAAAAACTATCCAATCAGTACCTGCCCTTTGACGTAGCCTTTTTTTTTTTTTATTATATTTATATATATATGTTTACATATAATGTACATGGGCGTCTAGAATCGCCTTTAAATAATGTACATACTGTTCAAAATATTCGATCACGTATCAGTATTCGTCATACATATATATTAACAAATCAGTATAAATTCACATTTTTGATATAAAAAATAAACTTCCGAATATTCTTGTCCGTACTCTATTCTAATCATTATTACAATCTGATTTCCGGTTTGAGTCACGATGGTACACAGACTTCGCGCAAACGTTATTATATGGTAAATATTAGTATATGTAATGCTTCGTATGGTATAACATCATCCAATTCAACTAACATTTAATTATCATACTTACAATTATACTGACACTTCTGTTTAAGTGTATTGAATCAGATTGCTATCAATAGCACACCTGATCAGATCGATATAAACACACCTGAACAGATCAATATAAACACACCTGATCAGATCTATATAAACACACATGATCAGATTGAAATAAACACACATGAACAGATCGATATAAACACACATGGTCAGATCGACACAAACACCTGATCCGATCTATATAAACACATCTGGTCAGATCGATATAAAAACACATAATCAGATCAATATTACACACCTGATCAGATTGAAATAAACACACTTGAACAAGTCGATACAATACACCTGATCAGATTGAAATTAACACATCTGAACAGATCGATATAAACACACTTGGTCAGATCCATATAAACACACCTGATCAGATCGATGTTTATGCACTTGATCAGATCGATATTTATACACTTGATCAGATCGATATTTATACACCTGGTTAGATCAATACTTATATATATGTACACCTGATCATATTGATACCAATACATCTGCCCACAGCGATATCAACACACTTGATCAGATCGGTACCAATAAAAAGGTAAGATAAATAAAATTATACTTAGCCCCGAAATCATCAACATATCTAGGCCGAAGTCATTTGAAAGCTTTGTATGATTTATATATCTAAATTAATTTATGAAACAATATGCATTAACTTGTACAATGGAATATTACTATTTTTGTATTACCTTTAGACTTACTCCCAAGCAAATAGTGATTTTATCAGTATTTAGACTTAAGACTCTGAATTCCACATGATCCTATGCAGTATACACATGTAGCATGACGTTAGTGTTACAGTTTATGTGACAGGTACAATATCACTTTGTAAGTGTCACGTAATATTACAAAAACTGCTAAGGAAACTAAAGACAGGGCTTGTTACCATGCCGAAGTGACTACGATCCTCATATAACATAATTGCTCTGTGTTTATAGTTCTATCCATGCAGAAACGAAACATAGGTCAATGTGCAAGTCAAGTGGATTTAAATGCAGAAAGTTACATATAATGATATATACGACATGCGTTAACAGGAACTATACATTCCAACCATAATTGCCATATCATTCTGACTGGAATCAAATCTACAAAAAAATGTTATTTGATACATGTACGTTGAACTATCTTAGATTTCATATGCTATTATCTAATCAGATAAACAGACTTAGGAACGGGGGCTGAACATATAAATAATAACAAAAAACAAAACAATTAAACATCTTTAAAAAACTAACATAAAAATACCAAAAAAAAACACAATAATAAAAAAGAACTTTTTAATAGACCATTAAAACAAAAACAAACATAAAATAACGAATTTCGTTTGAAATTGATCCGCCTACAATGTCAACGCTATCTGCACCTATTGACGATTGGGAATTATCAAGTAATCAACAGATTTTATGAGTGTTTGTGTGTATTATGTAACTGAGTTCCTTTGACAATGACGTGACTAAGCATTTTTATGCTATCTGCAAATCAGTGTTATCAACAGCACAGTGGCTGCCTTGCAGTATCTAAAACAAACTAAGTATTCTCAAAGCAATTACTTCTATTTCTGTTCTTTGTATTTTGATTACATGAGCAGAGATGGGTGTTTTTTAACAGAACGTAATAAATCTCTTAATCAAGCAGAAATGTCAAATATTATTATAAGGTTTCATCCAATTACAAGACCATTCACATTCAAAATTAAATCTGACAAAGAAACAAATGACGCGATAACATAGAATAATTTCTGTATGCGACAGCGTAGTGAAAGGGAAAGTAGAAATAATGGCTCCAATATCCGTATTTCTCCAAATATCCGCTTATTATAGTATAAAGTTCCCAATAATTAGATTTTTCTGACACATAGAAAGAACGTGCGATTTGTCTCATGCTGTGCTATCCTGGAAGCCATTTTTACTTCTAATCGTCGACATCCTGTTCCGGTTTTCTTCTTTAACAAGCAAGTATAACTGGCATTTCAAATCTGCAGTATCGATAACTAATACAGAAAATCCCTTTTACCTACCTCCAAGGTAACCTGCAGACATATACAAATCCAAGATATCCAATGTTACCGAAACCTTAAACACCCGCGCTGTCCATTGTTACTTAACTAATAGACACTCATATTGTCTAACGTTACCGAACCCAGACACCCATGTATTGTCCAATGTTACATAACACATTCACACGTATTATCCAATGTTACCGAAACCTTAAACACTCACACTTTCTAATGTTACTTAATCAACAGACACTCATATTGTCTAACGTTACCAAACCCAGATACTCACGTATTGGCCAATGTTACCAAACCCATAAACACACATTTTCCAATATCATTAAACATATACACATCCTGAGTGCCCAATATTACCAAACACATACACACTTATTGTCCAATTTTACCAAACCCATAGACACAAATATTCGGTCGGTACATATATAACAACTATTGTACATACGCTTACAGCGTAGCCGAAATCGACATCGATTTTGTGGACAACTCGTACACATTTTACACCTTTGTGTGCATACGCTTCACTGGTCATTTGTACACATCGTACTAGTCATCTAAACGTCACATAGAAAATTGTATTGGTTGTGTAAAAGAGAACTTTTCATAATCCATACTTACCAACCTACAATGTAAAGAAAATGTTAAGAAATACCATAGACACAAACGTTGGCATGTATTACTAAATACATTCCAATCTTCTGTTATTTATCACTGCGATTCTAATATAAAATATATGAAAAATAGATGAATACGAAATATGGAAGTAACTTTTCAAACATAATGGTAATTCAATTTAAAAAGCAAAACAAAGTAAAAATTTTTGGATGCACCGTTGTGTTCATTTAGGATTCATGGCAGGTTCTACAGGTCAAAAGATTAAAAATCCCTATTTCATGTGTCCAAAAGTATATAACAAAAAGCGGAATGATGTCTTTTGTATCTTTATAACGTTATAATTGACAACTTGTGGCTGCTGCTATAGATGATCGTAACTAGACAACAGAATGTTATTTATTATAGCCTTCTCTAGGGATGCTATCGTATGCACATTTTAAAGAAAAGTAAATATCCAAGTATACATTTTCTAGCGTAATTATCAATTAAGCCCCCAGTTACGTGACGGTCATACAGACTATCAGAGGTATTGGCAGTCAGACGGTAGGTAATAACACCACCATAAACGCTAAACCGCTCTCTCCCACCTCTAGGTACCAATTTGTATTTTGGACCAAGTGAGACACAAAGTAACCTGTACAGATATAGAGATCGATCTCGGGCCTCTGTGGTAGGGTATAATCTAAAACAACAAAGGGCGGTTTACATCATGTAGAGTGTAATTGCATGGACGGAGACCCGGTCTTTTCATGACTTGGCTGTAGCCCTTTGATCGTCTGTTTATTGGGATGTGGTGAACACTCCGATCGATAAATTCAACGAGGGCGATGAGCGGTGATCATTTAATGTCAGTGGATATCTGGATGGGATTCCACAAAAACAAATTACCAAGACGAAAACGGACCATTACCTCGCACCAAATCTTTGTTTCGGGATGGGAATAACATTATACAGTTCATCGTAAACTCGGGTAATTGCTTCTAACAAATTATTGCCTCAGAATATCGGAGCATTCTCCATATTACTGTCAAGCTAAGTTAAACATGCCCTTTTAATGCACACCAAATGAAAATGTTCAACTAAACCTTAAATGCATTTGGTTTCAGTAGGTATCGATTCTGACGTCACACTATGGGTTAGGATGTGTTCCCTAGGCGGTGTAGAAACCGGTGATTTTTTGTCAGGTTTTTGCCGATTTATTTTGATGTTTGTGGACATTGAAACATCAGCCTGTGGGAGCAAGTTTGTGCACAATCATTTTCAATAAAGTAAGATAAATAGCAATTAAGAAACCGTTACCAAACTAAAGTCATCATCAAAGTCCTGGTGTGAGGCATACAGTTTACCTTATCCATTGACGGAAATTTTGAACGGTTGATAAATACGAACGCAGCAGTAAAGCAAATTTTCAAGGAGGAAGTACTGGAGCTTGTATCCACAACTACCAAAGTCGCAACACCTTCACATAGCTATAGGCATTATTGATTTTTGAAATCGAACAGAGAAGGAGAATCGTATCCTATTTGTAATTCTTCAGAAATGTGAACATAAAGCAGAAGGGAAGGGAAAGTATTGAAGAGATGTAACGTAAATGCTTAATTCAAAACGAAAATGATGACCTAACAAGTGAAGAAGATAATCAGTTTATGTAAATACAAGTCGGTCAAACGCTGTGAGAACAAATAAAATACATGCTTATTCTCATAGTTTTTGAGAACTAAATACCAAGACCTTATATCCGGAAGCTTCAACCATCTCTAAACTATTTTTAAATACAAAAGTCTATATACGAAATTATTTAACAAGACAGCAATAAACACAACTTTTTGGGTTCCTAGCATCACCGATGATTCATAGAAGAACGAAACGGTTTTATAGGGCAAACTGTAATATTATTCAATTTTTAAATTCACCTCATAATGTGTTACACTCATCTAACATAAATGCTTGTGAGGTTATTTAATGCATCGGTTTTCAATTACGTTCAGCAAACGAGAGGGGGACTATTCCATTTAAGTCTTGTCCATGCACTTCAGTTTGGCCATTTGTCGTTTATAAAGATTCTATATGGAAACAATTCACAATCCTCTCAGATAATGCTGCCTTACATTGCAGCATGATCGACTTTTGTATTTCTTATAGGAGCAACATGTACTAAATTGATTGTGTTATATGCATGCATTTACTATTGATCTATTGTGGCACACATTTTTGTGTGTTATGTCTGTTTAAATAAAGAATTTGAATCCGGGATCGTCGCTCAGTCGTGTTCTATTTTCACAAATTATTTTCGTAATCATTATGTTTCGTATAATACGATGAAGTCAGGAAACAACAATTATGACAATCAGATTCCAACAAGAAAGGTTCTTCGAAAATCAAACAGACTCACCAATACACACAGTGTTTAATATGCTTAACCAAGACATAACCGTTATGTCCAATATTAACCTGATAATAATACCGACACAGAATGTCATGTAAATATTTGATCGTTAGCGATGACGGTCCTCTTGGAAATACAATTCGATACCTCCCCGCCGAACATATCAGAATAGACGCACCTATTGTTTCAGTTCTCCGTATGCCGTGTGACTGAGTTTATCGGCTACAGGCGTGCTTAAGAGGACAACCGAGTGACCAGATTAGAGCAGTTAGGTCAGTTTCATCAACAACAACAAAATATGAGTGCAAGAGAGTGTGAAAATGAAAATACTTGTTTTGTACCAATATTATGAAAAATCTTTGGAAAAATAAAATGATAAAAAACAAACCAACAACAACAACATAATCAAATGTTAATTCATACCAGAATCTATTTCGAAATTTTCTTTAATTCTTTTCATATGTTTTTGGCACAAAATACACACTTGATGTCTAGATTAATGAGAAACTCCTGCAAAGCTGTTGACCAGTCTTGGTCGTTCTTTGGACAAGAATCACAGGCTGTGAATTATACAACAGTTGAAGACTCAAACATTAACCAACTTCTACTGACTAAAACCAACTCCTACTGACTAAAGCAATATTCGTCGTTCTTCTTCATTAACCACTGAAAAAACGACATTAATATTTAAACAAAAATCATGTCGGAGTGTTTTGATATTCACTACATATATGTATCTATAACACTTACTTCAAACTCGACAGTTAGAAAAGTAAACAAGTCCTCCGGGCTTATGAAAAGTTCTTTTTACATTTTACACCTTTGTGTGCATACGCTTAACTGGTCATTTGTCTGATGAAGGTGTCAGTGTACATTTTGTACTAGTCACCGAAACGTCACATAGAAAATTGTATTGGTTGTGTAAAAAGAACCTGAGGAAAATGTTTAGAAAAAGTCATCCGGGCTATCAAAACACAAAAACAGCCTTCCACGGGATTCAAGTTCTTTCGAATTCTAAATGAATTGATGATTCAATATACGTCATTCTCTAGAAGCTGGTATAACCAAATGCCGATGTCTAGAGAAGACTCAGTTGATCAACAGTCACCTTTAATTCGAAAGTAACAATTACATTGCATTCAAAACATCATAGTAACGAACGTGTTTTTAGCTTTCCTTGATTCCAGGAAAGCGTTTGATATGACCAACCACTTAACACGAACTGTTAAAGTACAGTTATGACGCATGGCAAACCCACAGGGTGATTTCGGGAATTTGAAATAATAAAGGGTCAATAACTTTAATCTATATTTTACGTGGTCCTTATTGTGACTTGCTAAAAATCTTTAAACGTCAAATGCTTGAGAAGAAGTCAATGGCATGAACAGTGGCGTCATCGTTGAAACATAACCTCTACCTGACATTACTCCTACAAGTGAACTAATGTATGAAAGGAAACACATACCGCATTTAATCTACATTTATTTTTCACTTCAAATTGCCTTACATAATGTATATATTATAAGTCTAATCAAAATATAGAATAATCAAAAGGTTGTTGTTTTTTATATTTTATTTTGTTTGAATTATGGTACCATTTTTAGTGACAATGATTTAAAGAAAATTGCTAAATATACCAACACGAAATAGCAACGCAAATTCGTTCTGTTAGACTTTGACCCTCTAACATGAGGAACTAAATACTGAGACTAATATTACTTGCTGCCAAAACTGTCATTTATTAGATGAGTTTTCTGTGTAATACTGTGGAGCACATTGTGATATTTGCCTAAAGAAAACAACATTAGACGCCTATTTCTAAATCTCTGGATTTTACAAATGCACTCGGGTAAGTGCGCAGTGGTCGGATTGTTGTGAAATTGTATCGTCATTTAATTTGTTGCCGTATTTGGGAACAGACGACACTATGAAGGCGGGTTCCCTTAACACATTCGTTCTTAAACAGACATCCCCTTCAGTCGAGTCACTCTGTGGCTCATACAGCTGTGCTAGGAAAGTGACAAAAGTAAAAACGAAGGTGCTTCCGAAGAGCTAAAACTGGAAAACTTTAACCCTCCAGCCTTCGGACTTCAAACAGGAGAATTATGTTCTCATCCACAATTAGAAATGCTCTGATAAAAAGAGATGATCCTTCAGTTCAACAGGACAGTTAAGGTATATCCAAGATCATAAATACATACTATTGTACAACTTATCCTTATTACGTGATCAAGACCATCATCGAAAAACTGTCATGTTATGGTATTCATATACGGAATACTAGGCCCCTTCTTAGTAACTGAAAACAAATGTATCAATAGGCATTGTTTCATATATATGCTACAGGTAATCCGCTAACCAGGGAGAAGGGGTTATGAATAGGCCATACGCGTCACGTGTTCCCTACCAAAACATGTAGACCTGATTATCATTTGGTTAGTACCAAAATAATACGCGAATAAACGTGGTAAAATTATCATTACGTACGAAGAAAATAATTACAAATAGAACAATTATGAACATCTCGTCTCCCGTGCTTTACTTTTTTCTAAGACAATTTTACCACCCATCTCGACCAGTATAAAACATCCAACTTCATAAAATCTGCTCCATCATTCTTCATGAAGCCAATCTGTAACGCCATTATTAAGTACATCCCTTATATGCCTCATAAAACGTAACAGCGACATATTGGTACCCTGTTATAATCCCACTACCGTCAAACTCTCCTAAACAAGATATCAGGGGAGGGAACTCTTTCAAACACAAGGGGATCAACACTTTTGGATAGCTACAGTCAAAATATTTTAAGAAGGAACACAATGTTGTATATTAAGATATATCCACGCATCGTTTTGTTTTCTAATGCGCATTTGTCTAAGACACGAACGACTCTTAAGGACCATTAGCGGATTAATTTTATTTAAACCAATAAATGGAATATATATTCCTACAACTGTACTAGCGGGATCGTGCTTATGAATAATAATCGCCACTGCAGTGGTTAACAGCTAACAGTTACGTTTTAGGTACATGTATACAGGTGTTGCTCCGTTTTAACATGTGGTTGTGACGATTTATATAAATAAAGAGTAACGATGTTTGAAAATATATTATGTCACACATATACAGTAATAGTTTTTATAATGATTTCTTAAACAAAATACACTTACTTGTTGCTTAAAATGCCAAAAATCCTATTCATTTGACTGTTTGGGCACTTTATATGCCGAGTCTCTTTGCTGAACCACCGCAACATTTCTAGATCGCGAAATTATATTCCGCGTACATTTAATTTTCTATTTTGGGTCAAAATCTCGAAAATGTAAGCACGCGTAAACAACCCTTTATGCGGTATTATGTTGATCATTACGTACATGTTATTGATCATTACGTATACATACTTGTAGTAACCATACATGTATGTTATTAATTATATGTACAAGTGTTCCTTATTTCTATCCTGTCAGCATCTAGCACTTGACCGTCAATATAAAGATATATTTCCGGGGGTGTTTATATGAGTGTTTTGAAACACATTGCAGGGATTTTTTGGGGATAATATGGAGACAACTTCATCAACATTAATTAACATATAACTTATTTGAACATATTTTGATAATTTTTTAAATACAGAACTAACATCAACTTTATCCTTTGGGTATTACATGCCTTTTTAATAACGCTAGTTTTTTGTGTATTGAAGTATCTACGAAAAGCATCGACCTTTTGCTACACATGGGACCATGCCTCACGTATGATACAGGCGTCCTTGCCTCCTACCCCTCCTTCGTATCCGGCGGTCTACCTTTGCGAATTATGAACCATGGTTCTTCCCTTAATCAAACTGACGTCTTGGAGTCTCTTGCTTATTTTTACGCACGAATAATGGTTCTTGTGTTGCTTCGGAAAGACTCTTTGCATGTCTTTCTCATACATATACATTATAATAATAAATAATAATGATAATTCGAGGTACTTATATACCGCTTTATCACAACCTAATTCGTAGGTCGTCTCAAAGCGGTTCACAAATTATTATCCGTGGTTATTGGGCCTTTGCAACCAGCCAATATCTTTCTCAACTCCCT
>JAUMHH010166753.1:0-16772 GCA_032359455.1 Chlamys rubida | reverse complement strand
CTAGATACGTACCATGTACCCTGTATAGGTCCTAGATACGTACCATGTACCCTGTATAGGTCCTAGATACGTACCATATACCCTGTATAGGTCCTAGATACGTACCATATACCCTTTACAAAACTTATATATGAATTACAACACTGATTTTAACAGTAAACTATTACACAGAAAAGATGCAGATACCATTTATTACACTTTATAATAGGAGTCTAACACAGATACTTAAACGGTTTAAACACTTACTATAGAATAGTATACAAATTAATAACAATTTAATACACATTCAATAATTTCTCAAGAGAAGAAACATTTTCGATTTTCGAGTAAAATTTTCACTTATAGGTATTTCGTGTTTGAAAATGTCGTTTTCTAAATAAAACTGTAATTTTGATAATGATGTATTTCTTTAAAACTTCCTTGTTTAAGTCATTGTAATGGTGGGCGTGGTACATATCTAAGATGACACACGCTATGTCACAGGAGACTGAGTGTAGGAACACACTTCCGATAGTGTTAGTCTTTATATATCAGAATTTCCCGTTTAAAGCGTGAACGCCAGGAAACTAATACTAGAACCGACACTAGAAACAAGGGTTTTGTTTATGCTTACAGTATCTCTCTAATTGACCTACTTGTAGAATCCACGATCTTCAAGGATTTCTCCATTTTAATCTCTCCAAACAAAATGGTTCATAATGTTGTTTTCAGTAGTAAATGTTACCGGACCTAATATACAATATATATTTTTTTCTCATTCATTAATTTGATAAACGAGACATTTATAATTACATTAATTCATGAAATAAGAGAAAATGAAAGATTCAATTTCGTATATTATGTTTCAATAACTATTTTAATTCATATAAAAACATGTATTCTCATGTATAACGATATTTCTTTCTTGTCTTGATGCAGTGGCTGCCATGACCACACAACGTCCGGCACCAACAAAACGATTCACATTCGCGCCGCTCATCTTCAACACGTTAAAATTTGTGCCACCTAAGACACGTGCCCCCATGACTCCTGCGGTGTCATCAGACAAACAGACAGACAGAAATTCTATATTTCCTGTTGTAAGAGATTACAAATTACCCGGTCAATATTTATCCAAAACAACTACACATCCACAATCTACAATAGCACCATCAAACCGTGCTCCATATCCAGCTGGTTCGACCACAAACCCGCCATCTACACCAGCACCGACAACTCGTGGTTCAAATTTAACCGATTCGACCACAAACCTACCATCTACACCAGCACCGACAACTCGTGGTTCAGATTTAACTTATTCGACCACAAACCCGCCATCTACACCAGCACCGACAACTCGTGGTTCAGATTTAACCGATTCGACCACAAACCCTCAATCTACACCAGCACCGACAACTCGTGGTTCAGATTTAACCGATTCGACCACAAACCTACCATCTACACCAGCACCGACAACTCGTGGTTCAGATTTAACCGATTCGACCACAAACCCGCCATCTACACCAGCACCGACAACTCGTAGAGCGTCTTCATCCGATTTAACAACAGTTTTCTCAACAAAAGCACCCTCAACAAGTGATTCATCTACCAAACCATCACATCAACCACAAGAACCTGTTTCAGACGCACCATTGTCAGTTGAGACAGAACAAGCCCCTGAGCATTTACTTGATATGTCACAATTTAACGAACCAGTAGAGATCAGCAACGCGCCGACAAAGACGGTGTCTGAGACAAGAGTAATAGACTACGGGCCTTTTAAGAAGCCAATGAAGAAACATTTCAAGAAAAAGCGAAAGGGCAATGATGTCTCCAATGTGATCACTAACAACAAGTACAGGAGGGGCCCGGCTCCACGTCACCAAATGGCTGAACGTCAGGACGACGACACGATGGAAAACGACAGGAGGATTTGGTCGATGTTGATGGGGTCTACCTCAGCGCTGGGCAACCTTTCCAACAAGCCGTCTCGTGACGTAGCTATTGCAGACGAGCCGAAACAATGTAAGTATCCCAGAAATAAAATGTACTGCCGAAACAATGTAAGTACACCAGAAATAAAATGTACTGCCGAAAACAATGTACGCACTTTTGAAATAGAATGTACCGCTGTCAACGAAAAAGAATCGAAATTGACGTAGAAAAGAGTTAAACAATTTCTATAAGGCGGTTGAGCTTCAGTAAAGAAGTATACGGATATAAGTAACAGTGTATGATATTTCATACTTCTATAGTGAATTTCACAAAGAGGCCACTAGGTGACAGGATATGAATGTGTATGAAAATGTGTAGATATTGAGAAGGTTATAAATACTAACTAAAGTACACATACACGCAGGTATATCTTCCAGACAACACAGAAGATATGTTAAGATTAACAAAGTTCTTTCTTCGTAGGTGTCTGAATGTCAGATATTTTTATGTTAAGAATATTATCGATAAAAGCAAATGTCACTTGGACTGTATTTAATTAATTGATGAAGCGGGCAGATTAATGCGACACTGGTGATGGTGTATAACGATTACTGATACACAAGTAATGGTGTAGAAGTAAAAATCATCTGCAAATGAAAATCTATATATTCAGCTTATGTAATATGGCTGACGTTTTTAGTTTCTGACAGTTAAGTCGTATTATTAAGATAGTTTTCTTACAAGGGAATGTAACATTTTGAAAATGGCTTGATTTCGCCCACCTTTTTTCAGAATGTTCTATCCCCCTGTGCCTATTGTATTTCCATGCTGCATTAAGGTTCAAATTCTTCCTTGTGTATTTCGTTACCCATTTTACGTCATCCTCCTTCAATTTTCCCATATATATCGTAAAGACGTAGAGAGAAATTAGTACATGGTATGTATGCTACCATACTCAGAAGACAAGTGGACACGGGGCGTCTACTGTACTTATAAACCGGAAAAGGCACATCATGGCGGAGGTTAAAAGGACGCTGTCCTTCATCTGCCTCCTTACTATCAAAGGCATTCAGCCTGCCCGAGCTCGTTAGTGGAGAAATAATTGTACAAATATTTCGTGTGCGCACCGGTATTTGAAATGATTGAATATATGATAAAAGAAACATTTGATAGAAACCATGTCATACCAATGTTAAATAATGCTTCACCAGTAATAACATATTTACTTTCTATAGATAAATACCACTGGTTAGGAGTAATCGTCACTAGGTAAAGTGTCGTACATAACCAGGTATCTATATAAACAGTCTCCCATGAAAGGATGCTGTTTAAATTGAAGGTGGATAGGAAAATAATTCAGCTAGTTTTTTGCAACTATGAAGAAGATTTGTGACAACAGCCAATTTTGTTTTGTATTTGTTGGTAAAAAATGGTTAGTACTGATACGCCGATTGTTTGATTTTGTCAAGTTTCTGATGTTGTTCTATCCATTGTTGTTACAGACTGTGGCGGTAAGAATGCTGACGTGTTCTTTGCCCTTGATTCCTCCAATAGCATCTGGCCAGAGGACTTCAAGAAACAGCTTCAGTTCGTCACCGATCTCGTTGACACGTTTGACTTCAGGAATAACAAAACCAGGGTCGGCATCATAGTATATAGTACCGACATTCACATGAAGGTGGCACTGCAGTCGGGCTGGACAAAGGAGCAGATCAAGCGACAGATTAGTAATATAGAATATGTCAGCGGACTGACCAACACTTCAGATGCCATACGATTCATCCGCTCTTACGGTTTTACTGAGGCAAATGAAAGGGAAGACACTATCAAAATAGCGATCATTCTGACGGACGGAATTTCACGTGATCCCTTAGCAACAAAGCGCGAGTCCGTACTGAGTAGAGAAGAAGGCATCAAGCTGTTTGCTATAGGAATCGGTAAAGACATCCAAAGGACAGAACTCAAGCGCATTGCAAACGACCCAGACGACAAGTACGTGTTTAACGTCAGCAGCTTTGACGCACTAGCCTCAATCAGGAGTATCGTAGCCGTCAGTGCGTGCGGGGTAGTTCCGGATCAACCGAGCAATCTTTTATGTGAGTTGCAAATACAAATTGATGAGAAAACGTATTTTAAAAAGTTAAGAAAGATGTCGGTTATATGATTTTCGAAATTAATCAACATCTTTCGGAATATAACGATTTATCGGTAAAAACAACTTTCGATGTTAATTAATATTTGAATATGACAGTTTCTAATCAATGTATTTTTTTTATTTACAGACTGCGGTGCTGATTCCTTAGCTGACGTCATATTTGTTTACGACGCTCCTGGCCTGGGTGCCCGCAAGGCACGCTTGCTGACGTCATTTGTACACGACGTCAAGCGGGGTCTGCAAACCGCCCCGGACGGGTTGAGGATAGGCCGCAGATCTGACAACTGTCCCTCCAACAGTAACATTGACCTGACAACTGACACCAACCTTCGAGCATTCAATAGCATCCAGTTCCCTGGCATTGAAACGTTAATCGGTCAACTTCGAATGGTATTTCCAAATAGATTAGATGCCAAGAACTTAGCCGTTGTATTCGTAGACGAAAGTACGCAAAACATTGAGTTGGCAACCAGGGTTTTGAAAGGAGATGTAAACTTCCACGTCATGGTGGTTGCCATAGGTGACCTGTCGTTAGCCAGACTGGCCAGTGACCTTGCCTCCTTGCCCCACACTGACTACTTGGTGAACATTCCCTCGTACATGTCACTCGGTGCTTACCGATACGAGTTCCTCCAGAAGCTCTGTTATCTCATCACAAACGAGCCAATGTATTTACGAGATGCTAGAGTCAGGGACACGCGTAACCTGTAAAATAGACGACTACGTCAGAGCTGAAATCAGTTTGTCGACTCGTATTCACAAGATGCAACCTGTAATGCAAAAACAGTTTTTACGGGCCTCGTTTACATTACCACATGCAGGCAAATGTAGATAATTTGTGGCATTAAAACATGTTAATAAACTTGCTGGTCGATTGGCTTTCTTACGGATGACCGCAACACTTATCGATCTGTTTCACAAAGACTTGAGGGCGAAACCTATATTTTATTGTTCATCAGATACGAAAAAAACCCATACGTGTACCTGTGTTAAATTAGGTAGAACATTTCGTCCGCAAAATTACATATGATCCTGACGATCCGAAACACTAGGCGGAATGATTTCGCTGAAAGGACCGGGCCGATTCAGAAGCTATAAAATACCCGATTTTGTCACAAAAACCAGTGTGATCGTTTGCAAGTGTAAAATTAATTTACTTACCGAATTTGTACCGCAACTTAGTAATGCACGGGGACAGGAAAAAGAGTGAAAGACATATCGAAAGAGAGTGCAAAAAGGGAGAGAACCGCGATAGATTTTCTTTGTAAAATTTTACAGCTGTATAATTATGAATGTATGATTATATACTTTGTTATTTTAGTATTTATATTAAACAATAAAGATAAAACAATGACGAAATGTGGATTATTTTGCTTTTGTTTACATTTTGAGTTAGCACACAAACTATTTAACGAATCACTAACACAAAAACACTGACAAATAAAACTGCTTCGTGCCATTTTTTGTCTGAAATGATTAGTTATATACATGCAATTCTCGAAATTTCTGCATCGGGTTCAAAGCTTTTACATCTTGCAAGTGGTTTAATATTTTATGAAAGAAATTAATTATTCTAATATAAACATTAAGTAAATTATAGCAATCAAACAATATGTGTAGTTCTTTTTATTTACTTTTTATTGACAGACATGCTGTCATACATCATTTCACCAAGTTATATTGACGCACGTGGCTGTCTATCTGTTTTTAGTTGTTTATTGTTTAAAACATATTTTATTGACAAACAGTAAGTATTGATAAAAACATATGTAAGTAACATAAACTTTTCAGAGCTGTTGGTCGACATAATCACTAGTATAGAATGACAATAATTTCTTTGACTTACGAATCACACCTCAGTCAATTTGAGAAACACTTTAATAAATATGTATTTTTACAATAATCATATCTTCTAAACGACATTAGAAATAAACCTTGAAACTTTGCTTGGACTCAACTTTTCCGTCAATACTTCCCATGACGTCATCAAAGGTTGAGATCAATAGATTGATATTCTGTTTGTCTGTCTTGATTTTTGTTTGTTCATTGCTTAACATCTAAGATCAAATACAACTACAGTATAAAAAAGCATAAACAAAACTAAGATATCACATCAATCACACTACCAAAGTATCGGAGCGGACATCAAACGTTTTTGAAAGTTTGCACGACCTTTATCCATACAGAAATAGTCCACCTATAAAAAAGGTAAGTTCAAGTTGATTCACTATTTACTATAAAATTCCACACAGTAATAAAATTTATTATAGTGCAATTCCAGAGGATGATTAAACAAGCTAAGAGCTTATATATATTACTTGTGTTGACGCCGTTAATCATTTTACATTAACGTGAAACCATTACATAGCAAATCGTTTTCCAACTTAACAATATGCATTATAATAGTAAAGAATCATGTGACAGGTAGAATTAAAGAAACATATGCTATATTATTATCATATAAGGTCAGAATCGAAAATACGATAAAAAACGAATATTGATGGGTTAACAAAAACCGTATTTTGAACTCAAAATCAATGAAACAAGGGCAGAATATAAACTTAATTGCATTGAGATCCTCGAAAAAAGTACACGGAGAATAAAATAAGGTGTTACAGAAAGGAAGGCGTCTTCTGACTTATCCGCTACATTTGCTATGTAAATCTATGTTAAATCCAAGTGATGTCACGACCTCAAAGTGAGGTACAGAGAAGTGACAAGTTGACAGCGTAACAACAAGGCACACTATAGAGCATTATCACAAACGTCGTATGTATAAGGAAGAAGCTATAGGAAGATAGAATTTTCCTGGTGAGCTCATTATCCTCGACAAATCATCGGGTAAGGCAATCAAAAATATCATCCCTCCGGCTGGAGATTTCTCTGTCACACCCTCAAGCTAGGGGAAGATTCTATTCATCAATCGTTATCAATGTCTATTTTTCGTAACGCTTTATAGTAAATTCGTGCGTCAGTTTGCGACTACAGTCACTAACAAAGGGGGGATAATCCGAACATGCCTTTGAATATCGAACCAAATGCGCAATGTAAACACCATAGGAAGAAGGAAAGAGAGAGGTCAATAGTACCATTATTAAATCGAAATCATCAGGTTATCATACTGCGTAGTAGTAAGTAGTCCATGATGGGCATGTATGGTGTAAGTATGGATTGAGATAAGTGGCTAATGGAGAAGTATTTGTACTGCCGTTGATTTTACGTTCGGTAGGGTGTAAATGATCGATATGGTCAATACATTTCTTGTTATTCAAAGACAATTGATCATCGGTACAGATGAAAGTGACATGGACGAGCTTACCGATGTCTTTGTTACCTCTCCTGAAAAGCTCTCCATAGATTTAGCTAAATAAAAAACAAATCACCAGTCGGCTAAGTGATGGACAATAACAATGCCCACAGGTATGCAAATCGTCTGCTTTAAAATCTTGCCACCGAATTCAACACAGACATTATCAATTATGTTTACGATTTTGTCTTCAATATACGTCATCCTGACTTTTGTCGTGTTTTTCACAATTATGCTTCAAAATAGATCACACTCATATATTTGAATAGACGTCCGATTTTCTTGGATAAGAAAGCTGTCGTGTTAAGAGAAGGCGGCGTTCCTTCAGTTTAGTTTGAGGTATGGAAGTGTATTGAGAGGAATAGCCAATGGTTCTGAAAGATGAAACATTGTTGAGGAAAGAATTGTCAAGATCGATCAAAATGTATTTTTAATTCTTCAAAATCCATACGTCATTTATTACACTTCTAGAGTATGCAGTATCACAATACGACTATAACCCTGATTTAAACGTTAAGTACGAAAACCCTTATTTAAACGTTAAGTACGAAAACCCTTATTTAAACGTTAAGTACGAAAACCCTGATTTAAACGTTAAGTACGAAAACCCTGATTTAAACATTAAGTACGGACTACATTAAACAGTTAGGATACTATCTTCGGCGAGCAACTAGTAGAGTCAGCGATGAAACGCTTTGTGTATGAATTTATTTGAAGTTTCAGAATCCGTTCAAACAAATAAGGTCCATATCCTGATCAGGTATAACAGATATCCGAAGGGATTGTACAATTTTATACACTTTCGAAAATTGGAAAAGAGGATTTTGTTTATTATCGAGCAGGCTTAGTCCTTTTTCAAAGGAGGGACGGCGATATTTTAACAGGAAAGGAATACTTATTCTAATGTAATCTAGATAACGCTGTTGTTGTGTTTGTTTTTCGTTGAACAGCATGCAGGCAATGTATTGGAATAGCTGCAAGAAATGACAAGATAGATAACACAGGGACTGAGAAGAAAAGAAAAGGAAAAGACATCGTGAACCCGAATAAACCAAATAGCGAAATCAGGTGTTCACGAAAAATGTTATACCTGTACCATTCGTTACGATTTGTCCATGTAACACGCAAACATGAAAAAAGGCGGAGTCTTACAACTATAAATAATGACGCCATGATGACGACACATATGTCACCCGTGTAGGTTTAATCATGTAATGTAGGCAACCCTAGCTAAGTCTTCATTTGTCACCTTGACACATCTATCCAGTAGTCCTGATACTTACAATGTGAATGATGCAGAACTTACTATGTTAATACTGCGAAAAGGAAGGGTATCCGTCGTGAAGTTCAGTTGGAAATGTTGGTCATATGGTGAGTGGATCCTATTGTCATACTGTAAGTGTATGTCAAGCTATGAAGCTAAGAAGAGGAGTATGTGTATGAGTATTTTCATAACAAATAACACTGTTTATTACACATAGAGTGCTCACTGACAGGTATGACTAGTGAAGCTAAAGCACTCACATCAGTATAATTAGGAATGTGATGGATCTTAAGTAAAACAAAAGGCAAAATTCTTTTAAGTGTTTAATTTACAAAAATATGTAAAAAATATAAAAAGGTTGTAGTCATAACATAAAATTTTTGACCAAGAACAAGAATAAAACGAGTTACAAAACAACAAACATAAACAAATCACCGGCAATACACCAATATAACTCGGAGTTACCTCCCTTGGCTCGGCTGTGATTTAACAATTTTGTAGTGCTGGGTCTACAATTGGCAGTATTGCTCTAATCAAATCGCCCACATACAATGTCATCTTGATCTGTCTCAATCAATCTAGCATTTGAATCAACATTTTTATAAATAGCAATGACAATATAATGGTGCGTCTCCCTAGAAGAAGAACCAATATGAGAAATGAATTATATGGGTACAGATATCAATGGACGGCAAGGTTGTAGAGTAAATTACAATTTGATATGGAAAAATTCCACGTCCAGGACCGGGCAGAGTAACTCCAGGAATGCGTCCTTGTATGAGAACAACTCCCTGTACGACGGTACCCGGATGAATGTGTTGTGTGACAGGTAGGGGATAACTGTAGACTCGTCTGCTCCGATCACAACCGTGACGAAATGCGTATCCGGCGACTTTTCCATTTGTTTCACAACTTCGTTGATGTTGTGAAGCCTACTATCAAGGAACACGACGGCAACGGATTTGGCGCCTACTCTGCCGCCATTTGGAGAAGAGAAACCGGAAGCGCGAAGTTTTCTTATCAAATCGGTGATACCTGGCAGTACCTGGTTAGACCAAACGTGGATATCGGCGGGTGATGAGAGTGCGCTGTACGCATCATTCAAGCAATCGTACAACATGCGTCCTATGCGCACGTTTCCGGAGGGGATGTCTAAACTCTGGACAATCTTGGCGACAAATTTGGAAATGTAGTTGGTTTTCATCCGTCCGAGGGAAAGAACATCATACATGAAAACGACATCCGACATATCCCGGCTTCCACAAACTGTAAAACATAAAAGACATTCATGTACAAATTATCATCTAACATGAATATTTCTTTTTCTTAATTTATTCATACAATTAATTTTGACTTTGCTTCTCTTGATTTTGTTTTCTTTTCATGTTCTATTTTATATCAAAACACAACGTGGTCATTTTCAATCAGTACTTACGTTTTTCAATATCCACTTCACACGTGCGTGATGCCAGAAGGTCTTTGATGGAATCCAATGCTCTGAAGCTCCTCACCTGGAACACGTACTTATCATGGGGCTTGTTACCAATGTTTTGGAGTTCCTCAAGTTGGGCGCCGTTTCCTATACCGATGGCAAATAAATATATTCCTTGGCCACGGGCAAGTTCGGATTCCTGTTTTGTCAGGAGTTGGTCACGTGACAGACCATCAGTGAGGACGATGATAATGTGTGCCACGCCCTCACGTCTTCTCTCCTCAGTAAAACCTCTTTCTCTGACAAATCGGATGGCATCTGCCGTATTTGTAGTACCATAAGCATAGGGGATTCTCTGAATAGCTTCTGATAAACTGTTTACGTCGTTTGCAGATCCGAGAGGAACGTCCAGATTGTACTCGTTACTGAAGGTGACCACTCCGACACGAGTCTTGTCCTGCGAGATGTCAAACCGGGAAACCATGTTCTTGACAAATGTCTTCTGGCGCTGAAAGTTAAACCTTCCAATACTGGTTGAGGAATCCATCAGGATGTAAATATCGGCTGGCTTTCCGGTGCAGGCTAACGATTAGAAATGAAAAGCATATTTAGAGTCACATTTACATTATTAAATTAAATCTCGAATAATGATTGATATTTTAAACATTATAATATTAAACGAATAAATTGTATGATTCAACGTATTTGTTCCTGAACTATGCATCATTGTACCACATCGTCAATACAGAAGGATACAAAGTATAATCTAAAACAGCCTAAAACAGGAAATGAGTAGACAGAAAAGAAACTTGAATCTACTCAGAAACCTGGTCGCCCCGGAATGGCATCTTACCTTTGATGAAGAATTCCGGGTCAATATCCCCGATAGGTGGGAGTGGCCATGATGTTGTCCTCCTTCGTGGTGTGTATCGGTAGTATGGGGTTGTACGCGGAGCTCGTGTGGTGGTGGTAGTAGTAGCCATTTCAGTTGTAGGTCTAGCTGTTATAGGCCTAGCAGTTGTAGGTCTAGGTGTTATAGGCCTAGCTGTTGTAGGTCTAGGTGTTATAGGCCTAGCTGTTGTAGGTCTAGGTGTTATAGGCCTAGCAGTTGTAGGTCTAGGTGTTATAGGCCTAGCTGTTGTAGGTCTAGGTGTGATAGGCCTAGCTGTTGTAGGTCTAGGGGTGGTGGTAGTGGTGGTGGGGACAATCCTTCTCCTTGTTGAAGACCCTGAAAAATGCAAAACAATAAAAATCATAATGCTAAACAACAACAAAAAACAAATACAATGTCAGGCCTGAATTAAGATGGAATTTGTATCCATTCTTGTCCACGAAATGGGAACAGGTTTTTATTTACCCAATGCACGTTTCCAGTAATTGTATTTAATTTGTGGTTCTAAGATATTTATATCTAGAGTATCACTTGCTTAAGAACGTCCTAACAGTGCCAATAAGAATTATCATAATACATACATAATGTATGGAACGCTAGGTTCTCCCTCTCCCGCATGCTGACTAATATTTTGTTTATTATTTATGACACACATATTTTATCTACTTCTGTTCCGGTATTTCTGCATTGGTGCAGACATCACTATACTTTTGGCATCCACTCGATCATAAAGGCGAGTTAACTCAACAACCAGAACAATGGTAAATGAAGAGACTTTAGAGTTCGACTTTTGTTTATAATCCCTACCACGAGCTGACTTATGACCCTACATACATTAGTCTGTCACGCCGGACTGACACTGCGTGCAGACAGTACAGGAGTTGTAGGCGCTAATGAAGACGTTTTCAAGACCATTTGTTAGACTATAGCTATTTTATAGGTGCATGGTAGAACGTATGTTTCCGGTTCTCTACAGGACATCGCAATACATTCCTACTGTAAGGTAATTCAAAATAGATAAACGTCCGATACACTAGCCTATAGAAAAGTGGTTCAGCGAACCATCGTTTATACTAGACTTACAATGCAGGGTTAGACAAGAATTCTATTTACAAGATTGTCAGAGATTGTTGGGCCCTTCCCAGTGCTAGCAATGTACAGATTGCTGGGTAAGAAAATTATCTTCTAAACTAGATTATAACTTTAATAAAAGTTGTGTGCCCATTTATTTTTCATACTTGCTTTTTTTTAACTGCTGTAAGTATACATGACATCTTTCTTCAATAATAATCAAGCGAAAATGTTCTCCATTTGAGTGTTACGAAAGCTGATATATAAGCAAAACACATCTTTCTTAAATGATTCGTATATGGGAATTTTCCCTATTAAAGCAACCCTGAAGATATTGTAATGTAAAATCTTAAAAAAATGATTTAACGATACGTGAATCCTACAATGTTACGTAATATGACCCGACTAAACAAGGTACGAAGGGTTTACAATATGCTAACTATTGATACGGTTCACCTTATCCTCTTCAGCATTGGTTTTAAGAACAGGAACTTGCCTATCACTGACAAAGCATATTAAATGTGATCAAAGACCTGAGTGTATAATGTATGCTAGTCTGACGAGTGGGTCTACTTATACTCTTACTCCTACCAACTCCAAAGGCTGGTTTAATTGGTCAACCTTCGCGAACTTGTATACATGAGTTTAATGGCCCAACATAACAGGACTAAGTATACAATAAATGTTTGTTTGAATGATATCTTAATTAATGATGTGGATATTTGCCGTGAACGGCACTCTGTGAACTTCATTAGATCTCTTCAAAATCTTTTAACGAAACATTCATAAAAATTTAGTGCTCCTTATTTATTCAGTAATGAGATACGTTTTTTTTACGAAATGTCTCAAGCATTCAGTAATGAGGAACATCGTGTAACCTGAATGGCCGCCTGTCATGACGGAAAACGTTACAAACAGGTTTGAAGTCTATCACACAGCTTTAAATTATTGTAAATCAAACGCTTATAATATGGAATGTCTCTGAACCTAGAAACAATGTGGACAAAGAGCCCCCTTAGCATTGTCAATTACATGAAACTTATAATTATACAATGTGAACTTTTTTGGTTTGGAGCTAACGTTAACGACACTGCGGTACTCACCTCTACAGGTGCGTTGTTTGAAGACGTCCTTCTCGTTAAGCAGTGCGTCGTAGTTGTCCACGTAGAAGAAATACCTGTCGTCAGGGTCACTAGCAATCCCTCGTAGCTCGCTCTCCTTCACGTTCGGTCCCACCCCGATGGCGTATATCTCGATGTCCTTTTCCTGAGCCCCCATGGCAGCCTTGAGTGTCTCTGTTGCCCTCTGAGACTTCCCGTCCGTGATGACAATAGCGATGTGAGGCATGTTTTCCCTGCCCCCATTACCCCGCTGGAACATTCGTGAGGACATGTACCGTAGGGCCGGGCCGGTATTGGTCATGCTTCCTTGTCTGTGCCGGATCTTCTTGATGGCGGCCTTGACGTCTTCGGCGTTTTTGTATCTGTTGAGTTTAAATATGACGTAGTGGTTCCTGGCGAAGGTCATAACCGCCACTCGGGTATCGTTAGGACTAACGTTGAACTGGCTGACCACACTGTCAACAAACTCAAGCTGCTTATCAAAGTCCGGATCCCAGATACTACTCGACGTGTCCAGTACAAACACCACATCGGCGGCCTCGTCACATAGGGACTCCGTGGCTGTAACACAACAATAGGCAATTAAAGAGAGAGTCGGCAGAATATTCAGGATTGTAATATCCTCGCTATGTGTATTATGTGTTTATCCAGAATTCTTTATATATAAGAATTTCATGGTCAGAATAGTGTACATTATTAATTGTTTATAATTCAGAAAATCTATCACAACCTTGGGATTTATATCGACTTTGTACATTTAGAGGGTCTCAAACAAGTTCTCATTCAAACACTTTTTATGAAACGACCTTCAGCGAGTTTTATATGAGAGTATCGAATACAACGGATCTGATGTTCTTTTTTATCAAAACTTAGACAAAATATGGAGGATTACACATTTTGTGAATGAAGAAATATTTATTTAAAAAAGATGAAGAGTTTAGGCCTTGAATTTGTGATTATCATCTTATTATATGACTAATACGTTGAGTAGCAACCACGTAGAACTATATACAGACACATCACATGTGCAATGAAACTCTTCTATTTTTTTTTATTCCTGTAAGTTATGTCGCGACGCATGTATAAACACTTTCTCAATTGTGACAATACAAGTGCAGGTTTGTAAAAAAATTGAATTAACACTTTGTAACTTGTTGTATAGGCAAGGTATGTGTTGTTTAGGCTAGCCTATGAATGAAAGCGCACCTGTTCGATAATTCGGCAAAATTCTCATTACACGTAACAAATTACAAAGTTGACGCATGAATAAGTTGTGTCACAATCTTATGACAAAATGCTTAAGTAGTCTAGGCATTGAAGTCTTTTTCAATTCGATCAAAAAACTAATTTCCTACAATTCAATTTCATGTTTTGAATTAAAAAAAAGCATCATTGAAATGTCGAATGAAGAATTTATACAATTTCCGCTTATTTTTTTATCTAACTTTTTAAGCCCCTTCCCCGATTCCACGTTGTTTTCAAACATACCAAAGCTAACACATGAATAGCTTGTGTCAAAACAGCCAAACAAAAGTCCAAGTCTAAATGCGATTAAAAACTAAATTCTTTCAGTCCAATGTCATTAATAAATATGCTTCTGCATTGAAATGTTGAATGAAGAACTTGAACAATTTACATTTAATTGACGTTGTTAAAACAAAACAAAAATATAATAATGATATATTGTAACACTTATAGAATTAAAAAAAAAATAATACATACTTCTTCGTTGAGCATACACTTGCAGGATTGCCTATGAAATAAAAACAAACACAAATTAACATTTTGTTGTAAGTACGATACAAACAATAAGAAGCCATTTTTTCAGACAATGAAGGTATACTATATTATTTTAAATATCAAAGGTATACATTTATGATCGTATGTCATCCTTATTATAAATAAGGTATAAAAACTTATTCTAAATTTTCTTTACAGGGTTGGCTATTATCAAGTCTACTTTCCGTTTATCTTTTTTAAATTACTCGTGTAATGCATCAAAGAACTTTCACATAGTCTTTATATTTCTCTAATTAAACATTTTATGAAAACTGTTGTTTTCATGTACATTTACTGATTATAAACAAAGAATTAAAACGATCTAGGATAATAACGAATGGCCAATGCTTACCAAGGCTGCAAACAACAGGAACAGCTTCATTTTGGCAAAGGTTTGCTTTCAATTCCCGGACTGTATAGACCAGTTAGCTGAACTTGCGGTTGAAATGAATGATGAAGATGGGTTTTAGATCTTATTTATATACAAGCGTATGATTCATTTTATAAAAATAACCCACGCGTAATTATTAAGTATGGGAATAGAAGGGTGTCGGCGTTCATTTTCCCACGAACAGTCTCAGGTAGGTACGTCGTATATGGGATAAACTCCTCCCTCCTCACATCCTATTGGTAATACACCTGTCAATCACTTAAAAAGATACGATAGTCTACACATCTACGTGTTGCGTAGTATGATACACACTAGCATCCATTGTTCCCTTCTACGGCATCCCCTTAGCCTATCGCCCTCCGCTTCCTCAGCTAGGAAGCTGTGGTAGTATGAATGGAGCGTGACGTCATCTTGGGAAGGAAAGCTTCGGATGATGGACGACCCTTAGTATGTGATGAATGTGAATCAATCGCTCAACTTACTCAAGATGATCAGTGATAACATAGTTTGGGGATTATAGCTGGAATGTGTGATTTCATAAAATCAATCTAGGATGTTCTAAGCATTTTTTTATTTATTTTTTAAAAAGTTTTCCCCAAGTTTGTAACAATGCAAATATATCATACATAAACATTATTACTCTCACACATTACCATTCATTCATTAAGTATTCATTTATAATAAACTGCATATATGGCCATGGTACCTCTCTATTATTATGTTTTTGATTTTTAATTCCAATGCTTACACGGTGTCTTCCATCTTCATCATAACTCAGTCAGTACAGATTATTTCGTTAATCTTAAGATTACTCAACATGTCTAAGGGGAGGAATAGTAATAGAGTGCTATAGGGACGAAGTGTCTCGATGTTACTCTGATTGCCTGTAGTAATAGAGTGCTATAGGGACGAAGTGTCTCGATGTTACTCTGATTGCCTGTAGTAATAGAGTGATATAGGGACGAACTGTCTCGATGTTGCTTTCAGCGGGTTATAGACGAGACACTTGCCATTTGTACTCTGTGCCTGACGAAGGTAACAGGCGTTTACGAAAGCTCGCAGTTTTCAATTACTGTTTATGTTCAAAACAACCTAGCTGTTATTATTCTACATGCCGTTTTGCATTTGTCATTTTATATGCCATAAGTGAGCCTATTTTATAAAGGAACGCAATTACAAAAATTAGCAAATCATAACCTACACGTATTGTTGAAATCAATCTCATTATCATGAATGGGGTTTGTTCTCAAACGAGCTACCTTGTAACTCGCTAAAGTCTTGGCATTAATAAATGGTGATCGGCTTCAGTTCCCTACAAATATTCACCAAACCATTGATATAATGATTTCAGTATGAGAACGGTTTTTATGAATACGAGCCTTCTGCTTTCATATTATGGGTTCCAATACTCTGTCATATATCTCAGATGTTTTTGATGATCCTCAA
>JAUMHH010166742.1:0-16774 GCA_032359455.1 Chlamys rubida | reverse complement strand
TCTATCACTCTTCCTCTTACCCTCCTTTGTAATAAAACCATGGAAACTGGCTCAATCCCATTGTCTTGGAAAGCTGCAAACATTAATGCTATTTATAAAGGCAAGGGTGAGAACAATGATGTTTCTAATTATCGTCCTATTTCAGTTACCTCATGCTTTAGCAAAATAATAGAAAAAGTAATTTTTAAATATCTATATAACTATTTGCGAGAATATGAACTCATTTTCATGTAACATACCGAAGTTGTAAGGAGAATGCTTATATAGGCTTTGCCTGATGCCCTATCCCTTTGCATATTCTTTGCAATAAAATTTGTTGAAATGCAAATGTTTTGATATACTTGTTTGAATATCAATCTGTTTATGACTGACATTATTTGATTGAATTAGTGACGATCTGACCTTATATTGCGCAGTAAGTTCGAGTCAATGGGTGTGGTCTTTTCGTGATACCCCGTGCTAGATTTTTTATCTCGTCCATTGTGTCTGCCACCTTTCTAAAATGGCGACATTTCACGGGTTTTCATACAGGAATTTCTTCATCCATGCGCTAACGCATTTGTAAATCGTACGATTGTATTCTGTTATGTTAGTTTATATATATATATGTGTATTCTGTTGTGTTAGTTTATATATATATATATGTATTCTGTTGTGTTAGTTTATATATATATATATGTATTCTGTTGTGTTAGTTTATATATATATATGTTGTTTATAGCTTCGTGATGTTGTACATATAAAATATAATCAACACTGTGATATACGTTTCTTCTCTGTAAGGACGAACTACATTGTTTACTCGGAAGCATCCAAACGTTGCTGTAGTGGTGGAGAGGCTTTCTTTATTTTAGGCCCCGGGTGCAATACTCGCAGACTTTAGCGAAATCAAATAGTTTTTGAGATCTACAAGGTACGAGAAAAAAAACTAATTAACTGTAACCTGTCTCTCGAGCTAAGATTCTGTAACATCCCAACCTAAGGTTACGCCTCGGTTGAGATTATGCCACAGAATCTTAACCTTAGACTGAGATAACCCGGTTACGATCAGTTACACATACATAAAATTAATGATTGCACCTACATCTGTATGTTTTTGTTATTACAGTTTGTGTGCTACCCCCTGTTGCTGGTCACGGTAACCTGGCACAGCTGAGATACTACTGGGACAAGCGTGGGTCTCAGTGTCGGAGGTTCACGTATAACGGCCTTGGCGGAAATGGGAACAGATTCGTGACGATGGCGGACTGTATGGTTAGTTGTCAAAATTAGCTGATCAGCAACGAAGACCGATAGACTACAGATGTCAAAATGTCATACAAGACGAACGTCTCTTCGCTACATTTTCCTCTTCATCTTGTCAACTTGTACTTCTAAACTGTTTTTAACTTTTCTTGGCGATATCGTTACTTCGACTGTACTGCTATTATGATCATATTCAAAATTTGAATAAACACTAAATTTTGTGTTGAATCAGCATCGAGCTTTATTTCTGTTCTTTTTTGCTAAATGTTTTTAACTCTATAATAAATAATTTCTCACAGCTTGAGTATGTCATTACAAGATACGAGAGTTTTATCTAACGTCGCATGTTTAAAACAATTAAACATTAACACTGTAGTGCTATACCTGCGCTATAATTACGTTCCGTAGCAAGACATTTGACTCTACAATCTATTTTCGTTATTGTCCTTGACCCTTCAAAATTAATAAACATTATAAAAGTATTGGTATAAAACATTTTCTTCGATGGATGTTATGTATAATTGTATTACTTAAAATGTAAATGACGCTGGCCTCAGGTCGGAGTTTTTTCTCTAGGAACTCCGACTTTCCTCCACCACCAAAACATGGCACGTCCTTAAATGACCCTAGCTGTAAATAGGTCGAAAACACAAACAAACCAAATTGCAATCATGCTTGAAGTTTTAGCCAACGCTACCACTCTCCGGTAATCCCGGGTTCTGGCGAAACGTAGCTGTGTTACAGCGCATTATCTACAAAAAATAGCTGCAGACAGCCAGGTACAAAATAACAATATAAAAATGTATTGATAAAATACAACATTATTTATTTTCATTTCACATTATATTACAAGGATAACCATAGATAAAATAAATAACAGTAAAGATCATATTTAAGAGGACGCAATGTATACAATAATGTAAAGGGTAATGTGTTCCCCTTATCGTTCACTATTATATACTTTATAGCTTGTATTGTAGGATACAAAACATCCTGGTACACATACACTGATACAGCGCTCAAAAGTCCCAAGGCACTGACTTAAAATTAGAATGTGCAAGCATACAGAACTGCTTGCAAAAATCTAAGGGAAGTAACTTATTATAATTTACAGTAATTCAAGAATACAGAACAGATGACAATAGTCTAAAGGAAGCAACTTATGATAATTTACAGCTATTCAAGAATACAGCTGGCAATAGTCTAAGGGAAGTAACGTATCATAATTTACAGCGATTAAAGAATTCAGAACAGATGACAATAGTCTAAAGGAAGCAACTTATGATAATTTACAGCGATTCAAGAAAACATAAATGCAATAGTCTAAGGGAAGTAATTCAGTATCATTTTGCAGTGAATCAAGAATTGAGAACAGCTGGCAATAGTCTAAGGGAAGTAACTCAGTATAGTGTATATGTGCTATTTCTGTGAGATAATTATGATGGTCGATGTTTTTGATAATACATAATAGTGCTTTGTGGTTTTGTTGTCACTACCCGAGTTTTCGATGTGAGAATATGACATTAATTTCATTCAACTAAGACTTACATGGCGGGTGTCACCGATGTAACAGAGGACGCTTACCCTTCCGGAACACCTGGTTATATATCGTAGTTGTACCGTTCAATGATCTCCATGTAGAATTCCCTTTGTTCATATTTTGCCCTAGTTTTAGCGTTTTTTATTTCGAATTATGGTTTTGTTGTTTTAGAGTGAGTGTAGGATATAGCACAACGGGCAATAGTCTTAGAGAAGTTACTCAGTATAATCTAGAGAACAGAGCAGCTAAAAATAGTCAGAAGAAATTAACTTAAAATGAAAGAGCAACTCAGACTTGCACACCAGTTTTACAACGTACAATGAGTTCGACCTTAAACTGTAGCATTTATTTATATTTATGCTTGTACACTCATAACAAGAAACAACTCGAACCACCAAATGAATGAAAATGGTGACATTTGAAATTTTTCTAGTAGAGCCACTTTATTTTAATGACTCTAATCATAAAAAAATCATATTACATGAAACAAATTCAAACATAGATTAGTTGCAATGTTACAAACATAGGAGCAACTACCACACAATATAAACAAAAAATATCAGCTAGCCTAAGTGGGGTTGGGCAAAAAGCGCACCAATTAAAAAGTAATGCAAAAACCATCAGCTGACATAAGGGTTAGGAAGAGGGTGGGTTTTAACATTTTCAATAGGCAGTGCTTCTATATGCATTCCAAAATGGCTGCTGAATGAAGAAGGGGCGCGTTTATATATATATATATATATATATGACAGATAGACGGGACAACTAATGACCTATAAAGCATACCTTGCATTCATTAGGGAGACGCAAATGTAATTAATTTCAGGAAAACTACCGGGAAACTCAAACTATTTTTAATATAATAAAGAAGACAGAATTTCAAACGATAACAGGCATAGTTTAAATGTTGTTGGAAAAATCTGAAAAAAAATGTTTGGTGTCTGTACTGTTATTTTAACAACCACGATTACCCATCAACAATTTATAGTTTGTTAGGTTTAATATTTTTAGCAAAAGATTCGTTAAAATTTAACAACATCAAGCAAACAAAACGGTTAGAATAAAGTATATCGACACAAGATTAGATAATGTTGACATTAAATCTCAGGATAGTTCGACATAATTTATCAGCATTATATCTAGACATTTTTTTCCGACAAATACAAAACATTTTTCCCGCATAACTCTTTGTGAAGTAGCAATTCTGAGTAAAACACGCATGTATGTGCTGGTATAATTAGTTGCCTGCTCGGTCACTTTATATCCAACTCAATTAAACTACCCATAAATAGACAGAAAATCTAACAATAACAAACGTAACACAGCAATCAACAGCCTAACACAACTGATAACACATCAATTGACATTTGGAGACAACATAATAAAAACAATGGGTCTGAACAATTAGAATTAATTGTTTACTAATTAGTAAAAACATAAGACTCATTTTAATACAAGCGACATAATACCAGCTATCATAAAATACACAGATCACGTGGGCATCTCACTTAAACTTAATAGTACTAGGCCGACTACAGGTAAATCCCTCTGAAAATTGAATAACTTTTACTTAAATGATGATAAATATACTGAAATATTAAAACATGTTATAAATGAATACAGAGAATCAGAGAAAAAAGTGGCTTAAGTGTAGATAATTCCATGAAAGGGAAAATAACAGATCTCGAAAAGAAAATATGTGATACTTATATATTCATGGCAAACGGTTCCCAAATCAGAGCGAAAGAAAACTGAATAGAAAAGGGTTAGAGAAATACCATTTTTTTCTCCAATTAGAGAACAGACGACAGATTAACAAAAAAACTATAACAAAACTAAAAGACGGTGGTGAATCAATACTATATGACACAGAAGCTCCAGACTCTACTAAAGTAAACCTGTAATGTACAAATGTTGTAGCAAACATGAAATTAAACAGATCACCTGGTTTGACGATAAAACCTCGGAATTATTAAGCTCAACACAGGTTACATACATCTGAACTGTCCACCTAAAAGAGACAATGGGCTCTTACATTAATATACAAAACAGGCGATTAGGAATCGTTAGAAAACTGGAGACCTATCATCCTCTTTATTTGCAGCACATGTATTAGCTAAACGTCTACAAAAACTAGTGCCCTCTATAGTAAGTATGGATCAACAAGGTCATTTAAACACTAGATACATCGGCTACAACATTCCACAGGTACAGGATGTTTTTGACTACACAGACCAATGAAATATAGAGAGAGCAATCCTTTTCCTAAACTTCGAAAAAACCTTTAGTTTAAACTGTATTTATTTCTGGTAATATACAATACATTATATTTTCAATATATACTCAACAACGATTCGGAAACAAGTACTAAGTACATGTACTTATACAATGTCCGTTTCGTTACGTTATATATACGATACTGACAGCAGATATAGTAATCATTAAATCATATTGAAATAATTAAGTTCTAATGCATATACATAAAATAATTTCGTAGAATGGCAGAAATATAAAGGGGACTTGTAAACAATGAAACAATTTTCGATGAATGTGAATAGCATTGATACTTAAGTAGGAAATGACGCTTCGGAGTTATATACGCCTAAACACAAACAAAATGAGAAACTTGTTCATAATATGGTTTTCATGCCTGTGACACCTGTGAATGGGATTTTATGTTCACAACGTTACGTACTTTCGGATTGAAAGACTCCTTTATTTCATGGATAAAATCTTAAATGCAAAGTGTACTCGTTGAATGCTAATAATTAATGGAAAATTTAAAGATTCAAACTAGAAAGAGGTAAAAGGTAAGGATATCCTATTTCAGCAATATTGTGTGTCATAATAGTTAAACTTTTAGCCCTAAACATTAGAAATGATAATAACTTAAAGGGGAATAAAGTCAATGGGTCACTGAAGGAACAGAGAATAGTCAGTTAGCTGATGACACTAACCTATTTATAAGTTCACCACACCACATACATACTGCTCTGTAGACAGTTTTGGAGGTATCATGTTTGATACTGAATAAGACCAAAACTGATGGTCTTTGGATAGGGAACTTTAAAAATAGTAAACAACAGATAGGTGGTTTAAACATGCCAGAAGTACCGATAAAGGCACTAGGAGTATATTCTGGAAACAACAAAAATCAATGTGACCAGTTAAATAAAAGTGAAAAAATAATAACTTTATGTAAAGACTGCCTGAACATGTGGAAAGAAGAGAACTAATATTTATTGGTAAAAATGTAATTATTTAAAGTACTATAATACCCAAGTCTACCCATCTTGCACAAACCTAAATATAACCAAAACACAAACTAAAAGAATTTGAGAAAATGATCTATGCTTTTCTATGGTCTTGGAAAAAGGAAAAAAATCAAACGTAAAACTCTAATTGGAAATTCAACATCAGGGGGAATAAACTTTCCGGATCTAGAATCGTACTTTATTAGTCTTTAGAAAACATGTATGATGGGTTAAAGCTTTGATATAAAAAAACATCCCCGCTTACTGAAAACTATACCAGACTTCTTTCTGTGGAAATAGGACTTTTGTATATTTAAAATGAATCTAGATAGCATTAAATCCTTACCTAAGCGCTAAAACAAAAACCAAATTTGTATCAAGAAGTTGTAATGGCATGGATCAGGTGAGAGTCAGACTCGATGACCAAGAACCAACTTGAGATCGGAAAACAACCAATATGGGGAAATAAGTACATCAAATTAAACAATAAAGTTTTCAATTTTACTAAAAAAAATATTGGTTGTGTAAAAAGAACTTTTCATAATCCATACTTACCAACCTGAAGAAAATGTTTAGAAATATTCAATTTTACTAGTTTGATTAATTCTGGAATACCTTAAATTGCTGATTTATTTGGGAATGGTGTATTCCCCCAAAGAAAAATCCTAGCAAACTTGAATAATAACGAGACTGGATGTCTGAAGTAACAGAGTAGAAAAATTCTATACGAAGAGAAAGGATGAATAAACTTAGCATTACACCTAATCCAACGTATGTAACTCAATTTGGAATTTTAAATAACACCACCAATTCAACAATTATGTAAATCTGTCGAATAATAAAATTATTATTAGGAAAATAGAATTGTTCAATTCAAATATTAGCTTATTAACCATATAATTCCTACAATTGAGTTATTACCAACATAATCATCTCAATCCTGAATCGAAAAACCGTAAGCGGACAAAATAACGTTTCAAATTTAAAGATCAGGTGACGTATGCACAACTTCAAACGTCATTGCAGGGCTCTGATTACATAATATCGTGTGACGCTTCGATACAAGCTAACACACGTGTAAAATACATGTATTACAATGTATGTGATGACGCTTTCGAATGCCATATATATAATGCAACGTATCTAGATCTGATATGAACATGATCCGCAATAGTCGACTGTTGTTTATTACATATATATTTAAACTCGAATACTTAAAATTCTGATTTGAAGAGAAAATCTATTAATTAGTTTTATTTTTTAATTTAGAATTAATTAATACCAGTTAAATGAACATGGTAATAATGGTCATACACTGAGAACTTCTTTCTACCAAAATTATGTATAACATTTTCATTTTCGAGTAATCGAGAAAGCGTTTGATAAACTACACGTACAAGTAATACCATGCTGAAAATGGTTAAGGAAATGTGTTTGCTAAGTGATTTGCAAAAATCACAATGGCTACTCTTTACAGAAAACAGGCTTATTGTTTATTTGGATATTGTGATTATACCACAAAGGATTTTCACATATTTTTTCACTATATATACTGGACGACACTATTGTTTGATACCATGCTTCTAGAACGTTTTTCCAAAATTTATTTTTACATTCTTCACATATAATTTTCAATCTATGAATTCCACAATTAGCTAAAGAGAACTTATCAATGTAGTTTTCAGTAATGAAAGTCCAACTAGCATCTTCTTTATAGATCCTCCGTACCCACGTTGCCTTTAGTGCTGTTATGAAAGACTTTAAATGAATCATTTTCAAACCACCCTGTTCGTACCCCTCTGTATCTTGACAGATGATTGAAACAAACATAGGTGATGAATTACTCTGCTTCGCAGGCTGTTTCGTCCTTTGAGGACCCATTGGTGATGCTATAAATCTAAGACTTGGACATTCGAATAAGTCTTAACTACTGTTGAAACAGAAGTGTGTGAAACCCATAAATATATAAATTTTAAAATTAAGAGGCATTCTGGTTAATTTTTCAAAATCAATTTTATTAGAAAATTATGTGTATAAGGTATCACTAATTCATAGAGTTAACTTCCTCTATTCAGGTTACGCAAAACACCGGGGACTTAGAAATCCAGAGTGTACCTGGTACCTTGTTTCTACATTGAAGGTCAAGGTCACTGTTACTGCTCTAGCGACTTCATTTCCTCTTACATATGCCACAATGTGTGAAAGCGAGGGGATTTGTATCACTTGGGATGCCTTGGTTATTTAAAGACGTGCCTCCATGTATGTTGTATATGCGTGCATATGTGTATTCTTGCCGGAGACGGGTTATGTTGGTGTATTTCTGCTTAACATAGATATTAGCATTTTTTATTAAAACTATACCCACAAAGTCGTACCGACATACAGGTTAGTAATAAAAGCTGTTTTAAGCAGTACGGTTACTGAGTACATAATTGATCAAAATATATATACCTATTCTTGTTTATGATTATATATATATATTGATCTATTTTGAACTCAGTAACTGCACTGCTTAAAACAGCTTTTATTACTAACCCGCTCTAGAACTGGCAACACTAGCCAGGTCTAGAGCAGATATATTAGTCTATGTTTTTGTATTCATTGAATACAAACAGGGAACTAAATCTATATGAAAAAATGAACAACTCGATGGATTTAAAGTTAATAAGTAAAAGGAAACCATGATGATTATAACGAAAGTTTTAAAAACACATGTCTTGGGTACAAGAAGGTTTTGACCAACCGCATAACCTTCTCGAAGATTATGATATGCAGTCTGTGGGTTTAGAAATATAGATAATAAGTTGTCCTTGCCCCGGCTGATCAACATTTGTTTTTACCATATACAGTGTTAATGTTATTTGGTATAACCTGATTCTGGCTATTTCCTCAATGACCTTTTCATGTTATATCGTATAAACTACAAAATAGACAACGTGATGACGTCGTATACCGCTATATTTGGTGCGGGTTTTATAATAATTATTCTAACTTCTAAATAGTTAAAGTTGCTTGGCGATTGTCCGAATTATGTAACTAACTATAAACATTTCCTAGCCGAAATGCTAAACAATAATGATCCTAAATGGTCAGCGTACATCAGAAATCTATTTCTATCGTCTGATTAAAATACGGAATTCAATAGAAATACAAAACAACTTGCAATAATCACTGCTATCATAGTTACAAACCCTACGTTTTTTTATTCTTTACATGACATCTGTGTCATTTCAAATGAGTTTGTCAGTATTCAAAGCTTTGATTGGTATATATTGATGTCAATTAGAACAAAAAATACACTCCCTTATACTGACATTTGATATATCTCAACATGCACATGCATACAGCTAGTGTCCTGATCATTAAGAACTTCAGATGCTGTTGCTACATGTGTTATTGCTTAAATGCTTTAAATCTGATTTTCAAAAGTCCATATCAGCATGATGAAATGGTTTAAACTATTTCCCACAACTATTATCTAAGCTTACCGAAGAGCTTTTGTTCTAACTACGCTGGGACTTGATCACTTCTGATGTGATTACACTTCATAACTTTAATACGGCGCGCTATTGGTCACATGCCTCAGATATAATTTTAACATGTGACCGAGGAGGCACCTGTTTCAGTAGCGAACCGTAGATGGTCTGAAGCTGGTGACGTCCCGGTCCCTGTTGATGGAGTCTTTGGTGGCGCGAATGTGTATGGCCTCCCTGACTCCTCTCCTGAACAAGTCCGCCTCCCTATGCAGTATATTGGCTCCTTCCCAGTCGATCTTGTGCCAAGCAACCTCAAATATTTTCGTATGAACAAATCCATATATTTGCTATGGAAAAATATAACAATTGTGCAGAAAGATATGAGTATTCAATTTCTTTTTCAATTGATGATCAAGTCGTCAATATGTATGAGTAGTAGTTTATTAAGGCCTCTGATATCATATTACAAAACAAAGGCAATGTTACTAATAAATATAAACCATTGACTTGTTCTTCAAAACTGACATTAATTTCACACTCTGCATTAATCTTTGTTAATATAGTCTTTGTGGGGAAGTTGTGTACATCTGCACCTCTGGGTGGACAGATATACACGCCTTTGTGGCAAGTTTTGACAACCCCGCTAAAGATCATAATTAGCAAAACCATGGGTATTGATGTTGTAATTAAATGTATGTTATGTAATAATTTGTCATTAAATGTCACCTTCGGTTGCCATTGTCAACTTCAATTTGCTGTTGGGTTATCTTTGAGTTGAAGGAGCACAGATATATTTATACTTTTCTTTAACTCGAATATTCTGTGTATTGAAGAGTGACATTATGTTAGCAATTACCTGTATTATGACACTATTGTACATGTACTCCTAAGACTTCAGCTTGGGACAATAAAGCGATAACGTCGTCACAATCTGGATGCCCGTTATGCCTTTAGACAGAAAAAACACAGACTTTGTACCTCGGTCGGCGTGTGTCCTTCCGCAATATTATGTCTATGTCATAAAATCTGTAACGTTTGTATTGATATACTTTACATAAGTGTTACAAATATATTGTGGAATTACCACAGTTCAAAATATACATCAGATGGAATACCCCCCTCGGGATGTTGAGATCCCCCTATCTCTCCAAAAAGGGAGTTAACATGTTATCAATTCTATATTGATGTTCCACAAGGGACTTGTGTCTTTTGCATACCAAGAAGTATATAAAATATGAATAAGTTATTAGTGAATTGTGTGCTTTTTTCTATTTACAATGGTTGTACAGCTAGAAATAGCTCCCATCATAGCTTTCGTCAGCAATGTGACTTTATGGGCCATGAACGGTTAAGGATATATGGACCTTCATCTTTATTAGTGACATGCAGGTACTGTTTTGTGATCGATCTAGTTGGTCTCTGTTAGCATGTATAATACATAACAACTAAAAGGTATGCGATCATGAGGAACGCAAGCGGATTTGAACGCTGATGTCAGTCGATGTTACTGCTTTTGATAAGATATAAACAGGAAACGACATCGCTAGATAAATCGTATTATTCTGTGATTTGAAATGTAACTAAGTATATAATAATGGTTAGGACTGAGGTTTCTGACCGATTGACCCTATAGTACAGGAGCCGGAGAGAGTTTCGCCAACTGGCATACCTAGTAGAAATGCAATGATATATCATCTGCGTGTTTATAAGTAATCTATTTGGTTAGTGATTTCTAACCTCACGAAGTACCAGGTACAATAAATTACTGCTGTCGCTTATATATTTGATTTTTTTTTACCAGCATTATTTTTTGTTGTAATTGTAATAATATAATATTGTAACAGTATTGATACTTCATTATCAGTAATCTTTCTCAATACTCGTGTTAATTAAGTTTGTTATAATTTATTCAACTAAATTGGACTAGGCAGTATCCAAATTAAACACACACAAATTAACTTCTGTGTCCCGGGATAAGAAAAACACAACTGATTTCTATTGTAGCAGTTAATACCTGTCTCTAACAATTAACTTCACTGGTTTGTGTTGAATACATAACAATGAATTGTTATTGTCCGAGTTAGATGCGCAATAATTACACTCAATCGTCCACATAAATACAAAAAACTGTGGTGAGATGTGTGTCTAGCAAAGGTAAAGATGACTCGTTATTGAACTCTTTTCTGTCCCCAAAGTAGAATTGAAAGAATCATTGCTGATGCAACACGACAAAGATATGTTCACATCTTGGACATGACCATCATTCCCGATTAGTATGGATTAGACTTCTGGAACCTTTTCCAGTATTACGATTGAGATGTACCAATAAATCTAACCGGAGTGGAATATGACAGAATATCCATTTACAGACCTCTACAGTTTACTTTTTTTTAAACAAGGGAGAAGAAGTGTTGCTTTCATGGGAACTGTTGAGTAAGAAAATGACAAAAGACGTTGTTCTATCTTATCATAAATCAAGAGTACACCACACATGTTGCAAAGACGATTTTTGTATTAACTGAAATTCTTACAGTAAGTACACGGTGAGAAATTGAAACTCCGGGGATTATGTCGCATTTATATTTTAGTATGGGTAGGCACGGAACAAGTTGACTCCTTATAAAAGGTATTTTATTAAAATCTTAGATCAAGCAATTGGGATCAGGTTTGGGAAGCGGATGGAGGGCATAGCTTTTAGCAAATTCTTTCAAACTAATCTTTAATAACTAACCAAGTTACTTAAGATACTCTGCTATCAATTCAATTTGATAATTAGCCGTATAGTGTGGTGATGATATATAAATGTGTACTTGCCTACACTGAAACACATGATGTTTCCTGCATTTTAGATATTTATATTATGACACGGTTTAGTATTCTAGAGATAATATAGCGATTTTTTCCGGCTTTTGTTTGTTTTATCACAAACATTTATGATAGTTGTTTACATACTATTTTACATTAAAGGCAATATTTCTAAGAATTGTTATACAATGTACCTTGTTTAAAGTGGTTTTTTTGTTAATTTTGTAAAATGTTAAATTAAACAAAGCGAAAAATATGCGCCCTATTCAATTTCTTGTCTAGATGGAACTGAATTAATAAAATAGCTTTTAAGAAACAAAGCTATATGTGTCTGTTCTTTTAGTTTCACAATCATGTTTATTGATGTGTTCTTTGTCGGCGCCAATATTCAACTGGAATGGATGTTGTTTTGTTGCATTTAAGATAGTTAATTGGTGACCCATCAAAAATAATAAAAAAAAATCCATGAAAGCCGTTTGTAAAAACCTTACTCACCTTCATTACTCGATGTTATTTCGCAGAGTTGATTAACTTTTAAAGATACAGTAATAAGACTTCATTGAGGAAAACTAAGTTTAAATCCTTGTCATGTAAATGACCTGTTTCCATTATCACCGACTAACCTTGCTTCACTTGACAGGCGATATCTTGACAGCTTCTATATGTGACGAATACGGTACGCCTTTTGTTTGTGGGCGGGAGCCCACACATGAACGACGTGCGCGTCAATAGACCATGCCAAATGACAGGTATACATAGTATGTACTTGTAGTATAATAATCTCAGAACCTACATGCTCAACACAGCATTCAAATGTTAACAGATTTGGTTGATGACGCATTTCAATATCTTTGAAGTATGACGTTCTGCAATATGTATAGTATAGTATAATATAGCTCAAATTATAATTACATGTAGAAGTTGTGTTGACCAACTACACAAATTCAATGTCGTTTGGAAGAATGATGTTGAAATTAACAAAGAGATACATACACGTACCATAACCAGAAGGCGGGGATGCAATCGATAGTCAAAGTTGATAGAACAATATATCAACACAGCATATTTTCTAGGACAACATCGTTCCGCTGAAATCAATAATTATCAATTCGATCATCAACATCTATAGCACAGTGGAAATGTGTCTGAAAGGCCATATACTGACGTAACATTTTTTATTTAGCACAATTTCTGACTGAATTAAATGTTTATTCAATTATCAGTTTTCCTGTCAAGCGACTATTTTTATTCTTGTTATCAATTTTTTTTAGAAATGCCAGCGTCAGTGTTTACGCTTAATGCATTCACAAAGTAACTAATAAAATGGCGTGTGTAGCTGTAAAAATAAAATATGGCAAAAAAAGGACGTTAAACATAGTACATTTATTACCATAGAGTATTCTCATAAATAATTGATATGTACATTGGTTTACACTAGTATTCATTCTCCTTCTGACGACGCAGTGTATCACAAAATTATATGACGGTGTCATTACAGATTTGTTATCACTTAACTCGAAGAAACACGGTTTTTAAGATGATATCGGATATAAAATGAACTTTTAAAGTGTATTGCATAAACACCCATCGAACAAAATGTGGACTTACGTTTTTGTCAACCCGTCATCAATAATGAGAGTTGCACTGGTATTACTAATGGCAAGTGTGTATAACACAATGGGTAAGTATTGACACAACAATATGGATAAATTGAATGTATAATCTAGAAGATGCTGATTTATGAACTTGTCATAGTAATCGTACGATAGTGAGCTATACAAAATATTTTGTTATTTTGCTAGTCATTATGTGGTCATATTGCAGCGGGGTTTCACTGTTTGGCACCTGTGACTGACATAGCATAAATAAAATGTTTGTTTAACTGTTTGTCTTTCATGAGTGCCTTTCCAAAATGTCTTGCTCTGTCGATCGTTGATATTCATTATTCCTGGAATGGATTAATAACATTGTGACGAGTGTCATATGCGTTGTAAATTTGTCTATCCTTTCTAACATATTATTTTTATGTGCATTTTGTGAGACCTGGGAATAACTGAAACAAGCATTCCCCGATTTAAAGATAAGATTCCATTTAAGGATATTTGTGTTTACGTTGTGGCAGACATCTACCCATAGGCATGGCAGAAGCTAAAATAATTTTCCAAAACAGGAAAACCTACTTATTACTTGGTAGTGTTTGAAAGATTTCTACTCTCCTTCCACTTTTTCATTGATGTAGAATGGAATAATTACTGGTTGAGTGGAATATATCCATATATTTGAACAACCTGCACACCGGCGAAGCGTATACCGACCTTTATCAATTATGTTTGATACCTTTTATTAATCTTACTAATTAGAACCAGAATGAGCGTCTTTGCATTTATTTTGAAATTCAGTATTTAAGAATTATCGACCTGGAAATACAGAGCGCATACATGAGGTTTTGCATGTTTTAAAATCAATAGATCTTATTTTTCGTTGATGAAAACTTTTTTGATAAATATCCAACTGTTCTTAAATAAAGTAACAAGGTTTCCGTTTGTCAAGCCAGTAATTTTTATCTGCTTTATATATATCCTTGATGTTGACAGGGGATTTTGGGACAATTCCTGTACACCTTCAACGCTCCTGTCTTTTTCGTGATATTCTGAGTCATTGTTTCACAACATGTTCCGTAAAATATTTACGTACGCTTTTGCTATCTTGAAGGTGGTTTCCTTACCCTTTATGCTCAAAAGTAAGTTGAATTTTAACAGTTAACATCGGTTTTGCGTACTAAGAACGACCTTGGTAAACTTAAAACATCTTCCAGAATGCTCCCTATTCATATGTATTCCTTTAAGGATTAAATAGGTTGACGGTATCGACAAAAGGATGAAACTAAGGTCATTTTTTCGACAGCAGCAGATACATTTTAATTTCTTCTGTGTCTCCTGAGCAGAGAATAGTAAAAGCCCCCTAGTTCTGCAGAAAGCTTCACGTGGATTTCCTCTTACTCGAGAAAGTATAAAGAGAATAAAACTTGGTTTTACGAATTGCCATCAGTGTTGACACTCGCCAAGTACATCTAGGTAAAATTTAGACGATGTAAACAACAACGCACGCTAATGAGCACGGGAAAACAACATTGATATTCTGCAAGGACAAATAATATATTATATTTTCCAACGAGATCATGTCTGCAAAAACTTGACCATAGTCTTTATCAACCTGCATTTCTCGAAACTCTTTGTTGTACATTGACTCATCAGCAGTCGCAATATATTACGGAAAGCATGAAATTCGGAGCAATTTCTTGAATGACAAATCATCATAAAAATAATGCCCATGTATGTCATGTTGTTAGTAAAGTTCGCGGTAAGTGACTGATATAAAAGAGACTGTAGCGTGCTCAATTACAAGACAAGGAGGGTCAATATATTCGAGGTTCTCATTTTTTTTTTATATTTGAAGACACCACATCATCAACATATTTGAACATGCAATACAAGGCTAGATGTATCTGGAAACGAAAATGAATGACTCTTTGTTAGCAATCTAAGTAAGCTCTTTTACAATTTCAGCATTCGATGAAAACAAAGATAAGAGGCCTATGGGCCTTATCGGTCACCTGAGTTATGATACAATTGTTATTTGTCCTTGTAATTTTTAATTTTCCTTGTCCTTGAATCCCGACAGACTAAAAGTCAAATGTTCTACAATTTGTTTTTAAAGGAAGTTCCTTTGACCAAGTCAGAAGCAAAAGACAAGACGGCTTATCACTGTGACACGTTTATTAGTGATAACGATAACATGTAACTGACGGTCATATTGGTGTTGACCTCATCTGATGTTTAAGTTATATTACTGAAAATAGACCCAAAATGGTACATGTCCCCTAATGAATATAGGTAGCAGGTTATACATGTATAAGTGTAACACTAAATACTAATTACGCATAATCGTCTAGTATCATCTTACAATGAAACATCTACCCTTTTTGAGCATGAAATGTTATGCAGTTTATGAAGTATTTACATAAGGAGAAGAATTTTGTTTATATATAGTAATATACACACTATTATCATTGCAGCTGTTGTGTGGGGGATCAAACTGGTCACTTCGGAGAGGTGGAGCAACTTGGACGTCACATTAACAACCACATTTTACGAACGTGGCAACACCGGTGATGCGTCTATTGTTAAAACAATAACGACACATTTCAGCTCGACATCACAAAGTGTCGATATCCCCGGTATCACAAGACCAATTAGGATAGATGTCTTGCAAGGAGAACTTCCAATTGAAGTTTGGAAATCGTTGAAGGTATGAACAGTAGTCAACTCACCGTAGCATCTGTCATACCAGTCAGTGAATTACAGAATAAAACACATCATATTTAAAGTGCACTAGGTTGCAGAACCATAACACACATGAAATATAAAACATCTCTGGATTTTGATTTTGATAAT
>JAUMHH010166731.1:5721-16774 GCA_032359455.1 Chlamys rubida | reverse complement strand
CATCATCATCATCATCATCATCATCATCATCATCATCCTCATCATCATCATCATCATCATCATCATCATCATCATCACATTCTTATCAGATGAACGCAGATAATTACATCTTTTAATGACGTACCCCAGTACTCCAGTATATGCAAAAATCTCGTTGACTGAAGACATAACATCACCCTCTGCTCACAACACACATTTGCTGTCTTGCTGCCTTGCAAATTATCCTTCCAACTTGGCCCTCTTGCTTGTTTCATTTTGTATTTCTTATTGGTTTCTGACTACACTCTCCTTTCATCTTCATTAAGATTTATTCACATTGTCTTACACTACTCTCTTATACTATACTACTGAGGAGTTCTTCTCAGTTTAAAACCTGTATACAGTATCTCTGAAACTTGTTTTGCAAGCAGGCAGAATATATAGCGGAACAGTTGACTTTGAGGTTTGGGTGAATCAACATTCGACTGGTTTGCTTAGGGGTCAGATTCATTCTAGACATAAATCACAAACAAAATACAATGTCTGGATTCAGTATAATGTTGCAGATACTGCTTCATAAGAACTATCTTTTAAACGTGTGTCTAATTTTAAGAAGTCAGTTGTTTGCTGATATGGGGTATCGTCTGCGATATCCCAGTTGGTAGAGAGTCCAACTAGTATTTTGATGGTCTTTGATTTGTGTCCCAGTCTAGCTAGTGCGCTAATTATTTTTATATTGCCCCCCCCTTTTTTTTTAGAACATTACTCATAATCCCTTCCTCTGTTTTGAGGGGGAAACATCATTTGTGGGAATACCACTTAAAACACACATTTATTGCCGACACAGCCATAAATCTCAATGCGTAAGTTCAAGTGTTTGGTAAATAGTCAAAAGTTCATCTTGAAATCTTCCTGGTCAAAATAAGTATAAAATGCAGCGTTTTGTTAACATACCAAGTAGAAGCTCGGAGGAGAGAGAGAGATCTTAGAAAAAGGTAAGTCTCTTGTTTCACCAAGATAATTTCTAACGTTGCTTAAAAACCAAGAGACTCATTTTGTGCTGGAAAAGGAATATGAAAAACACCCAAACTCATTTATTACATTAATTAATTACTTTATTTATTTATTTATTTGAATTATGATTATCAATAACTTATTACAATATTTCTAATGCATGCTTAACACATATAATGTACTTTCCTGAATCTAGGTTGACCATGTGCCTGTTGATCGTAGTAGCAGTGGGTCTGTTGGCTGGAATAGGCCAAATAACATCAGCGGACGACGGTCATGTCACTTTGGTATGTAGCAGTGCTCGAAATTTGTAATGTAATCCGTATCCTATGTTTTATTTTTTTTTAATATTTCGTATTCTTAGCGTTTAGATATTTGTATATAAGGTTATTTAATTTTCTCGGTACTGATATCTACTTTCTTTGCTGGATATCGCCAGGTTTAAGGCCCTGCGATAAATCCTACTAACAAAAATATCCCACATAGGAGGGTCCTCACACCTTTTTTCACATAGTATCTCCAGTATAATATAATAAAAAAATTATCATTAAAATAAGGATCATTTGCAGTTCCATGTAAAATATGGGCTGTAAAACGATTTATGCTTCATTTAATTATTCTCAAGTAAATTGTAAGAATGTCATAGCAGAATGTATTATACTGAAAGAGAACTTTCATCGTTTATATTTTGTAATATACTCATTTATAAGTTCAATGTTCTTTTTTTTGGATTTTCAGTTCATCTCAGTAATAGGAATTGAAAGATTTAATTCGGCAAAAATTGGCTGCATGAATTATCGTATCTTGAAACCCAGGAAAATTGACTTTATTAATAGATGGATATTCTCTTGCGGGATGTTACATTTCAGAAAGAAAAGAATTCAATAAATATTATTAAGCAATGAATGTTTTAACAAAATTTGTTATGGTCCTATAACACATAATGATGTCATATTGATGACAAACTGAATAAAGCCCGACAGGGCTCTATAAATGTATGAAATATGAAGTGATAAAAGTGTGGTAAATTTTTTTACTTCATTTACTGTAATGCGTGTTCATAAGAGTTGCTTTCTTATTTATTATGTATCTGTTTACCTTTTTTATTTTTTCAAAATGACAAAAATTATTTGGAAACTGCTTATATAATTTTGTCTTCGGGATTTTTCCTTGTTCAGTTCCTGTCTCAAAATATCAGTACAGCAGAGGGGGACGTGTTTGCTGTCAACGTGGAAACGGATAAAACCGAAGGGAGGGACATAGTTCACTCAACCATGAATGGGAATGGTTCCCAAACGGTGGTTACAGACCATGCACTGGTGAGTTGCATCAGTATATTCAGCTCACCTGTTTGTAATATATAATGGTTGGGGGTAAGTAGGTGATGTGAGGGCATGCATTGGTTTTGACTTCTTCGTAAACAAAACCCACCAGGGTTAAGTTTCTGTTTAAGGAATAATCTATAAACAGTTGTCTTTGTGTCATCTGAAATCGAAATTATTTACAGGACATTTAGTAATATTTTAAAGTAATTATCCAGTGTTTAATACGAAACCCCGTTTGTGGCAAATGGAAAATCTATTTTCAGCAAACGTTATGTAAAAGGCATCGCATGATATGGAAATGGAAACAAATATATCTTTTACATAACGTTAGCTGAAATAGTAGATTTTTAAATTGCCTTGTGTGTTTAATAAATCAGGCTTAATAGAATGAATTTAGAAGAAACGAGTAGAAAGCGTTTTAAGTTGCAATAACTGATGCCTAATAATTTGCGTTGTTCTTTTGCAAAAGATATGCTTAAACGTTAAATATACATGTAGCAATGACTTACTTGCCTGTTATTTTCATCCTATTGAGTTTTTTATTCTAGCTGGGCATATGTTCGCGGTTTATATATAGCAAACTATTGCGTGTATTACATTTTGCAGAACTTCATCCAATATATTCTTTATAATACTAGCAATTTGTTTACCGAGTTATTAAATTAACCGTACATGTTACAAATTATTTTCCTATTTAAGAATCAAAAGCAGTACATGTTTTTGTTTTTATTGTCCAGATAAAAGCATCAGTGGGTGCGAAAGCTTCAGTTAACTATGTGCCCTGTCTAACAAGGAATCCCAGATCCGACCCTGAATGAGTGTTTTAGCAAATGACATAATCGAACAATATATTTCACTATTTCTTTTAAAGATTTTTTCTTTCTTTTTAGAATATACGAGTTGTGATACCAGACTCGGAATTCGAGGATTGTCACTTTTTGGAACTTGACGAAGAAGAAAATACGGAACCGTCACTTGAAGAGGACACAGAAGGCGTAGCTAAGGTAAGACATCTTTTATTTTATTTTTTATTTTTTGAAGTTCTTTATATGTACTACATCATTTCGCTTAAACGTTATTCCATTATCGGTTAGTCTCATCCAAATTTTTGGACCATCACTTTCTAATTTTTTACACATTGTAATAACATTTGTAGAAAATTGGCGGTTTGGGACTTTGGAAAATGTTGAGATTTGACTGATATACACGTGAACATATGTAACTTTTTTCATCGGGGTAGGGGTATAATTATTCCATAACTTATGTGACTAAGCTGAAGGAAAATATATTGATTATCTTTTTTTAAATTATATTATGACATCATAAATACCATCTTTATTAAAGAGATACATGACGCAGTAAAAGCTCTTTTTCTCTTATTAAAACCCCCAACGTTATAAACTTTCCGCTAATACCAAGTTTGAAAAGTTTCTACAAACATAGAGCTGTAAATATAAAGTTTAAAAAATGTATAAATGCTGTACGGCATAAATTCCCATAAAAGGCTATTTTGCATAATTACAAGTTACAAATGATCGCAACCTTGTATTTTTCATTTAAAATGAGTAGAGGATATCACTGTTTTTTACTGGGAGAAGCGGGAGTTGGTGATTTTGTTATATCCACCCCGTCCTATTGCATCAAGATTCTTTGTAATGAATCGTAACGAATCTTCCGACTTCATTTCTTAACAGATTGTATAAAAAATATACAAAGGTCAAGTCTTAGTATATATGCCTCGCAGGAGTTCATATTTCATGGTCTCGGAGTCAACGCCAATATCACTGTTGCTATTTATAGTTCAACCACAAGACCAAGGGGGCGTTCATGTCTTACATACGTTTTCTAGTTTAATGAATAACAAATGGTTAGATAATTTTATATTGTTCAGCCACAAGTTGAATTTAACTGCTATTTTCGAGAAAAAGAAAAAAGGGATTTGTTTATTACTTTTTTTCATCATAAAGACAAAACCCTCTGTGAAAAGCTTGTTCTTCTATGGCAGACAAAATGTTAAGACAAAAAATTCAGGGTTATTATGACGTCATAATGAATAATATTCATTGTTTTCTATCATTACACTACACCAAACTCTCTGATCGCTCGGATTAAAAATATAAAGAATATTGTATATCAGCAGAACTGATGTTAAAATAAGGAGGATACGGGCGGGTAATTTTATTTCAATATCTTTTAAAATCAATATCTCACACAAATCAAAAAGAGACATAAGAAATTAGAAAGCATATACACGTAACTATTTATAGCATAGCTTACCATTACCAAACGTGTTTTCCTAACTATTCTTTTTTTAATTACATACTATTTCCTAAGGTACATCATGAAACGTTGGCAAACGATATTTTACCAATGTTCTAATAAAAAAATGGTTCATTGATAAAATTCTCAAGAAACATCAACTGTAGACATGAATTTCATAAATATGTTGTATTTGGCTTGAAAAATACTTATAACAAGCTATATAAAAAATGCTACTGTGCAGAACAGAACGGTTTGCAACTTTCGCGGTAACTGATATTCAACTACTTCACGCTAGTTACATCTCATGGTAAGAAGAATTCGTTCCTGCAATATCGACCATTTCCCGGTAAAGATATAAAGATGTCGTAGTTTCATCCTCAATAGTGTATTTATTGTAAAAGAAATCCCCGCCAATATTTTCGGCTATGCAATATATTAATGCTGTTGCATCGCTCCTCACATCTTTACTGAATCCTCTATATGTTGTGATAGACGATGGAATCTGCTGTGACGGAAAACGTCAACGCCACTGAGGAGAAGACTTGCATGTATGAGGATGACGAACCCGTCATGTCAGAGGAGTTAAAGACTACCATTACAGCATTGTGTGGGCCCCGAAAGATTCGTCACCTGACCCGGAAGGCAGAGTGTCAGGATATCCCACAGGACGGAAGTCAACAAGGTAAAAATGGTATAACGATGCTTGAATTTGTATGAATGGAAACACCACTGGCCATTTTTCAGAGCAATATATTTTTTCGAGATAAAGGTGTTCCGATTGCATGCAATGTGTTACTTGATGCATAGTCTAATAATTTCCATTAAATATTGAAATGAAATCATTTAGAAAATTTGTAACGCATGGTTGAGGAACCATTGTTTATGCTGAGTTCGGTTGCGCTTGAGATAAATCAGGCTGGCTTGTCAAAATTAATTTACACACTGTTACACATTTCAAATGTAGCCATGTCATTGTTTTAATGGTTTCCTTTTTCGCTTTATGTTTTCCTAATTAAGCTGGAGACTCGGAACAAACCGAATCGGACGTTGTCCGGAGTAAGAGGTTTATAAGAAGATGTCACTACAGATGTTACTTTGTCAGTCGATGGGTGAGAACTTGCATGTACAGGCGAATGCACTTCCTTTATTTTTTCTGGTGGAGGAAATTCTATTGGATTTATACATATTACTACCCGATATGTGGACTAATTTGCTGAAGACCCATCCAGATTTCAATGAACTATAATTAGATAAAATGGAATTAGTTGATACATTTTAACTTTTTTTATTGGTTATCAACACGTACTATTCATATATATGGCTATTAAATCTTGTTATAATGACCATGACGTCAGTATCTTAATCAGCATAATTGCTTGTTTATTTGGCTTGTTTTTCGCAAAATGTGTAATTCGTTTCCAATATAATTAAAGACTTCGTCCCCAATTTGATTTGACTGTAGTGGAAGAGATTTGAAAACTTTTCTAAACGATATTTTTTATAACATCGGAGATAATTCAAAACCTTTGAATTTACTAAAAAAAACGGGGGTTCGTGTGTCTTTGATCACTGATACTTGAACATGTATATTATGGAAGCTTAAATTGTACCCCTTGCTGAAATTACAAAGTACATTCATTTATTAACTGATAGCAAGCACGTGCCTTTGTGAAATTGATCTAACTACATTAGACTTTACATATTGTAACAAGATTAAATGGTATTTATGTATATATCTCTATAAACAATTAATAGCTGGAGATGGAGCTTGTGTTACTGAAATATTCAACAAGGCGTTGAAAACCCGTTTGGAAATTAAAAAAATCACTCTTGTCGCATGTACAATGATAGTCACTTAGGTGAACAACATGAACCAAATGTAAGAAATCGTTGAACTATTTTGATATTGTAATAATTGGTACTGATTTATGCTTTCCAACTGTTCTTCTGTTTATTATTTCTCTTACACATTTGTGTACGGAAAACATTGTTTGAATAAGGATATGACAAATTTGTTCAATAAATAATAATCATACAAAAACTTGTTTGAATTTGTGATTCATTGATACTCAGCATGAACTCCTTAGTTCTATTTCTGAAGATCATTTACAGAAAGTACCTGGATCGATTACTCAACATTTCATCATTTCACTATGTTCGGATTTTGCTTCTCATGGTTAAGAAGAGCGCTTATGCTTGATATTTACATTTCCGTTTTATAACACTTAGATAAGTCTGCCAGTCAACCATTATAAGCTCTATAGAGAATAGCAGCACATCGGGAATTTCCCTCTTTGATGTCATAAGAAGTTAACAGGTCCGAGTTGGAGCTTGGAGTGTCAAATGTGAAGACGCATCTAGTAATTAATATACTGTATAAGATGTTTGTATGCAAACACATATGGTCAATGAAAATATTGTGCTTTATTTTCGAAAAATAGTGTGATTTATATTCGAAAAACGATTGATTGATTTCAACACATGTGATTAATATTAGAAATCGTATATTCTTAATCAATCCGGCAGTTATTTGCAGTGTAAAATCTTCACGTTCATAATCGTGGTAATGACATTTGAAGTTTTAACGATAATCACGAGTATTTCAATTGTTAATCCCAATTTTTCAACAACAAAAATAAATAAAAAAAAGTAAGTTCAGGTTATAAATATGTTTTGAGTATAAAACAAGCTTTACAGTATCAATTACAAGTTTTACGATATATTTTGTACAATATGTTTTTGAACATAACTCACAAGATGCTCATGAATGCTGACTCCCCATGAAAGCGCTCATGATGAGGTGGTACTGAATAAAAATATAAACTGATTTTAAGAAGATAAGTTTGAAGGAGGTTGTCGATACGCAGTGTGGCGGGATCAATCGTTTCCCCGTGGTTTTAAGCAATGTTTCACTATGTGGAACACAGACGACTGACTTGAACATCACACAGCAGTTTTACATGGTTATGACAACTTACTGGCGAATTTCAACAGTTTTTTATGAGGTTTTAAAATTTCATAATTCCCTTCGCCTGATGAATAAATTACTATATGTTACTGAGATTAAAGACCTTGTAGTCAGTACTTATTCTGTTGTGCTGTGTTTAACAACTAATTAAAACATACTCATATATTTTGAATCACATACGCTGTGTATCAATATAAAATATAGATCTATTTTATTTCGTTCGAGTATATAATGCATCCAGTCGTGCCACATGTACAAGTACCATGGTACTTTGTATTTGGCATTGACCTGTGATCAGATCGTGCAGTCGTCATCTAAATGGGTCAGGAATACATTTAATTTAGCAATTATATATCTAATTACCCTTTTTTATGAAGTTGTTTTGATTTAAAATCCTTTGATTCAATCACGGTTTTCATTTCAACAAATTTGATTGACTATTATATGTCAATAAAATTTGTTGAAATGAAAACCACGGTTTGACAACGACCTTTTGACTCATTGGTTAGACTTGGTTTTTTTTCTATGTTGTCATGCTAAGGGTGTTATCATATCCCTACTGTATCAAACAAAATACATAAAAGCAGTGTTTACATAATGCATGTATTGACGTAACCACAACTCGTCACTTTTAACTGAATTCGTTTTGAAATTTATTACTCAAAATATGTCAAATATACGGGTTGTTAATCCCAATATGTATCTATTTTATTATCGATTTTAAGAATTTTGAAAATATCACCGATTCCAAATTTACCTTAATATATGATTAAGCTAATTAAGCTTGACTTCGCGGCTCTGTTACTTAAAGCCTGGATAACTTGGTATAAATAACGCTAAAATGTTCATGTAGTATATATATATATATTTAAAAAAAATGAAAACAATAACTTATAATATATACATATACAGGGATTCAAAATGATCAATTGAAATAGAACACAAAAATATTTGTAAATTGTAATTTGTAAATATGTATTTGTAAAAGTGGACCAGGATCTTTCCACAATCCATCCTTATCTGCTTTTGTTTGCATTACACAACCATACCTACTCAGAGGTTTTGTCTGTGATATCAGATATGTTTTAATACTAATGTAGTACTAAAGGACAACTGACAAGCAAGTCAAGACGAAAAAGATTAAAAAAACCGAGGTCGTGTCTGTTAATTATCCATTTTACTCGAGATACTTCGATTGGAGTTAAATCTCGGGGAGAGTTTTCCGCGAATTTAGCATTCCACAAAAGTGTGCTCCTACACAACAAGGTATGGACATATAATCGTTGCTGTTCATTTCACGAATTAAACATTTCCAGGATTAATCATATCTCATATATTTTAAAAGGTTAAAGTCTTTAATCGCTTGATTAATGTATCGTCTGCTGGCTTCCTTAAAATGAAAGTTAACTGTGGAATTAAACGTTATGTTTCCTCAGAGATTAGTCCCCCAATAATAGGTAACAGGTCTGTTTGTTCTGGGCAGTAAAATGAACTGATGTTCAATATTTCATGTTGGGTTACGTTATTAATGCAAATGATGTTTATTCTTCCAGAACACTTGTTATTCATTTACTTTTCCAATGGGGGAAATCTCGTCATTTTTTGTCCTGGTTTCATCGATTTCGACTTCCGATTTCGGTTTTGCTTACATTTCGATATCCGGTATCCTCACTTTGTATACAGTGGATGTATATGTACTGTTTGCTATACTGCTACGGAAGAAAAAAACAATTCAAGCTAAGGTAAATGTTTAAGAAAAGAATGTGAATTGCAGTATGTGTGTGCATACATATCGTCGGCCAAGAGTCAAGACCTCGTATCTCGGTTTTTGGCCAAAATGATTTTTTTGCACCAACATACTCTTCCCGCCTTGCTTCATAATGTGTATAAAACACTTATCTCTAGTCCAATCAGAACATGTTGAAAAACCACATGACATTTTCCTCGTATTTCATAGGATGATAATTTATAAAGCTAAAACCTCGTATCTTAAGTTACGAGGTTTTGTCTTTACAAATAGCCATGAGGATGATAATTTATAAAGCTAAAACCTCGTATCTTAAGTTACAAGGTTTTGTCTTTACAAATATCCATGTGATTGAAAAACTGGGACGGTGCACAGAAGAAGAATCCACTAATGTAAGTGAAACACTTAATATTTAGTGTACAATTAATATCTTTAGAATGTATTACAAGCAACTGTAAGGTACTTCGGTTTACAAATTGTTATTATTGTGTAAATAGCCCCAATTTGGCCCACAGTGAAATCAACCAAAATACCCCCTTCCCGCCTTGTTGTCATTTTAGGGTTTGTAAATCATCTTTCAGATTGTATGTCTATAGATTACTCCTTGAATGGTACTTTACATTATTGCATAATGAGTTGAAACCAGATTATGTTTCGGATAAAACCCTTATTTTGATGTTAAATCAAGATACGTGGTTTTGCACTTAAATATTTTTCCACCTTCCTCGGAGATACGAGGCTTTGACATTGTAAATTTTTTTAAGCATTCTGTGGGCAACATTGAATTAATTTCTTATCAATTATGATCGATATTCAAAGTTTATTGAATTCTATAAAGTCTTGGCTGTTAACTGTGATGTGATTTTAGTATTTCTGTTTCTAGTGTTGTTAAAAATACTAATATTAATTCATCTTGACAGTTTAAACAAAACACTGCTTTATTACAATGTATTTAAATAAAGACGAAACAATATCTGAAACATTATTTTATTTGTTTTAGGGCATGTCTGACTCGGGATCAGAGACTGTAGATTTAGATGAAGTATGGCAATGTTTCGAGTGTAGCAAAACGGCAGTAGATTGTGGAAAACTTGAGGACCAGGCCATATTGAACGAACAAACAGTACTGTATGACATTGATGGTGTAGAGTGGTTAAGGTGCTACTTTTGCGACAGACATTTTCATCTTGATTGTGTAGACAATATACCGGAAAACGCTGATTTGTATGACATTGAAAATGACCACTACACATGTTCTTACTGTGGTTGGTTTATGAGCAGTAAGAGTATAGTTTCGTCCAAATAATGACATCCAATGAATGGCTCCGCAGCAGCCAGGACAATCTGCTCGCATCAGATACGCACAACGTGACACAATTACTTCGCAACAGGGAACAAGGACGATATTCCTCTCGGTGTAGACAGTACAATTTCATTTCTCACGTGTATCACGGTTTTTTCCCGGAAACTACACCTCGTTATATAATAATTGACAATAAAGGGAACGGAAAATATGACGTTCTAGAATTCAAATTTCACCCAAATTGTCGAAATGGCTGCTAATAACTTTAGACATTATACGCTTTCTAGGGGACGCGCATGTCTTCAACTTGCACTGAATAAAACTGATCATGATGGTCAACGAAGTTCAATAAATTCTAGAGGCTCTGCTAGTTCTACGGTCAGTCAGGAAGTCGTCGGAACAACGGTCAGTCAGGAAGTCGTCGGAACAACGGTCAGTCAGGAAGTCGTCGGAAC
>JAUMHH010166720.1:0-16781 GCA_032359455.1 Chlamys rubida | reverse complement strand
CCTATGTAACTTCAGTAGACTCTACCATGCATTGATCTGGATGAGTCTATTATGGTCTACAGTGTTGAAAGGGTTAAACTACCTTTACTTTTTATATACAAATGTTGGCCATGTCATTGCTGCCCGTTTCAATGGGGCTACATAGTACAACATGCGATTTGGTCGTGATCTATGACGGGGTTGCTCGTGTGAAAAATACTTGACAGTTCAACTCCCCCTGTCTGGGTATCTCACAGACTTTACTTGAATGAAGGAAAAGACTTCAGGGGTATACAAAATGAAAACCGTCTTCCATTGTACTTGATTTAACAATTAGAATGGGAGACCTACATTACCTTACTAAATACACCTGTAATTACACCTGCTGCCCTGTGGTCTCCTGGTATATATATACCTGTGACAGGTAACGATTCCATTCATGAACAGGTAAATTACACAGTTATTACACCAAATAACATCAAGTCAATCCATCAACTCGGATTTCTAATACACCCTAAATTTTACAACTGATTTCATTTTCGGCTTTTTAAGAATTTATCAAACTAAAGTTTTCAACTTCTAGTACACAGTGATAACTTCATGTTTATGCATGAAGTGTTGGTCCCTAGAACATTATAAATTCTGAAGTATTGAATCCCTGCAAAAGTAACTTTGATGCATAGAGATAAACTTCACCATTAAGATCTTGTTTAAATACTCAGAATGGCTCAAAAGCCTTTTTATGCATGTATATATCCATGTTGCACACTTTAGCAAAAATTTACAGCCAAAAGATAGTCCTATCTATTTATCTCGGACCTCTCCCTAAATCCATTACTTCAACAAACACTGAAGGAAGGCTGAACCTACACATCTTGCTCTCATGATCAGACTAGGTCATTTAGTCCCCGCCTTATAAGCTCAGTGTCTTCTTCAGACAAACATGTTTACCTTGATATAATGCAAGTAAGACTAATGCTTTTTAAAATGAAATGCATGAAATTGGTCAATTTCCATTTATTATACATGTACCATGTTATGATGTCTCTAGATAGACAAAAAAAAAAAATTGTACACAAATATTATAATAATGTTCCATACAATTTTCTGAAATTTGCATTATTAAAAAGGAAAATCCACAAAATGACTTCTAGTATTCCTACTTAATATCATGGGAGAGAAAGTCTTTCAAATATCATTGATGTTTGTAACCTGATCTGGCCATGGGTGACCATAGCTCTAGACTGGTGCAGTCCGTTTGTAGCTTTAGGACAGATATATATGCCTTTCAGTTTCAACACTTGTGTTTGTAGTACTCTAGGCTCTTCACAGAACTGATGACTCAACTAACCATATTACCCGACTGTTCTTATATCCCAGCCCAGACACAGAACTTACCACATATATCCTTTTACAGTACTTTCAGCACACATATATGTACTCTATATTTACATGACCAGCTGTATCTGAAAGGGCAAAACCATTTTCTGTCGATCTGACAAAGTAACATCTATGGTGTAAATCCACATATTTGCATCAAATGAATTTATTATATATACCATGTGGTTCACACTTTTGTGATAATCGCCTCATCTTTCCATTATACATATGTTGTAAAAAGTTCCCCACTTCCCTAATTTGTCCTACTGTACAATATATCCACAACCAATTGAAAGGGAACACCTACGGTACGATGCAGCATCGCATTTGGACACCTATGAAAGCCATAGCATTGATGTGACGATCACAGCGGCAGTCGAGAGTAATCACAATTCCATCAAATGGTGACAAACACAGGCATAAACAAAACTCTATCAAACGATGACAAACAGTGGTCTGTCTGTATGGAAGCAGCATGCCGCAATAATATCAACATCAACATCGGTGGGCTAGTCACACAAAGCCTTATGCTTGTTACTGTGACATGAATTATTGTTACAATAAAAAGATATTGATGGTTGCGATCATAACTCGGTCTGTAAACACCAGTGTTTATGCCAGCAAGTGGCGTTAACAATAACTGTAACGTGTACCTTCAATGCAAATCCCTTATACAAAATCAATAGGTGTGGTATTTTTTACAGGCTGCTGAGGGAGGGGCACACAGGAGCAGGCTATAGCACCACCTCACTCTGCTTACCTCACTCTCCATAGGCCTGCAGGCACTATAGTAGCAATACTCTCAAGGCAGCTGGCCATGCAAGGCTAATCTGTACTACATTGCTTGAAACCATTTTTTTTCCTAATTCATCATTAGTTTTTTTGTTTTTGTTTTATTTATTTCTCAAAATAATCAGTCATGGAAAACTAGTCAGACAAAAGCTTGATTTTGGATACCTTATAGACATACTTGCCAACTTTTTGTAATCTCCATTACCCAAGCTCAGAATTAAAAACATAAATAAAAGGTGTGTATATATCCCTAGGGAAAAAATAACACTTTTAAATTGTATCTTTTTAGCTCTTTTCACAGATGAAATCATCCGATCTTTGAAAAAAGGCACAGTTAAGAAAATTCACTTGTTGAAATTGCTTAATTTTAGGGTCCAAAATCTGGAGTCTCCCTCCCAATTGGGAGGGTTAATTGGCAAGCACATGTAGGTATAGAAACATCAAGCACATGTAGGTATAGAAACGTCAATGAACCTGGATAGGCACCATATATATATATATATCAATCAACATTGTCAATTACACAATACATCCTTCTACACACCTCACTAAACCTCAACAAAGCACACAACACGCCACATAAATCTGTACCTATTTTCTAACATGCTAAGGTTGTTTATTTCCCTCTGGCCCAATATTCCAAGTATACATGATTTATCTATTTTTTTGGCTGACCACAAACCTTACAAAGCTAGAAATCTACATATATCATTGTCACACTGTAACACAGCCTGTTGATGGGAAGTTTCAGCTTTCAAACACTCACTGCACCTCAGACAGACACCAAGGTGTGTTTCTTTGTGAGAAAAGTCAACCATACTGGCAGATCTTGATCCCTACAGTTTATTTCACTTCCTGTACTTGGATTTTCAGAGAGTACAAAAGAGCTCTGTTGCAGGGATCTCTTCCCCTTCATAACAGAACATGTACATTTCAAAGAGGCAGGCTCCACAGAAGTTTGATACTACAAATGTACCATTAGATTATCCCTTAGACACAAGATCACAGGGATGTGGTTGATGTCTACACATAGCCTTAGACTACACTACAGCATACTGTGCTTTTTTTACATGTACATGTAAATTTAAGTTCATCAAAGGTTTTGAAATGTTGCTGTTCTACATTGAGCTCATTTATGAGTATTTTAACCCTTTCACCCCTATGTAACTTTAGTAGACTCTACCATGCATTGATATGGAGGAGTCCATTATGGTTTACAGTGGTGAAAGGGTTAAAGGCTATAGCAAGAACAGAAAATGCTGCAAATTTTTCAAACAAGATTTTTCTTAATAATGGTGTCATCATAATTCAAGACAACAAAGTTGTTTCAATTTCTTGTTTCAAATTACAAGATAACACTGCTTCCACATTGTGAATGCATCAGATCCGTTTCAGGAACAGTATTTTATAATTTACGCTCATGGGAGAAAAAATGTATACGACACAGCTACATAAACTGATGTTGTTACCACACAAAGAGGTGGTACTTCCTTCTTTTCCTGTCACACAATCCGATACATCAGATCCACAGATAGGCCTAGATATATATTTTTCATGCTACAGTGACACCAATCTACAGCCAATCTACAATATAATGTAATGCTACAGATAACATCTACGCGGGCTCAGACGCAGACAACTCCAGGTGTCAAGGAAATCCCAGGTACGTATACGCATTGTTCAAGCATAAATCTTTGTGTTATGTTTACCCAAGATACCAATCAAATTCATTGGGCTTCATCATGTCTATTTCCTGTTCAAATTCAAGTGAACATAATTCAAAACGGTATATGAGCTGAGCCAGCAAAAGAAAAACTGCTTTTGCGATTTTTTTTTATCTCACAATCTGACAGGCTAATGCAACTCTAGTGAAATATCTGTAAAATAACCCCGCTTTATTTTCCAAATTCAACAACAATGGTAAAACCATTATCAACCAGAAGAGTGGCAAAACATGTCGTTGGGATTAAGTGTACACTAGAAACCCATTAGGGATCAGACTTCGAGCCTAAAGGGGGAGGGGGAGTGGAATCGGATAGGCTATCTCTAAAGGCCATTGAGGAGTAGCTAGGGAGGAAGAAAGAAGTGTGGGTGGAGTCAGATGGGCTATCTATAGGCCTCAGTTAAGTAGGTGAAGATCCAAGACTCAATGAGGAGTAGGTTTGGATGGAGTCAGATGGGGAGTTCAAGGACACAGAGACAATGACTGGAGTTGAAAAGGGTCAGGAAGAGTCAGACTGGGCTATTTATATAGGAACTTGAAACAAGAAGTCATGTGGCTCAATTTATGATTTTATTTCCAAGAAATGAATCTGTAAGAACCTAGGAAGGAACCATTTTATAAACAAAAGATCTAAACCTAAACCCAGGCCTTGGATGAGGACTCTGTAAGCAGACTGCAGAAAGTGGGGGACATTGGAGACAGAGGAACTATATTGCTTGTAGTGTTGTGGGAGGAGTTATATAGTTTGAATCAGTGCACATGGTTTGGGGAGCTAATGTGAGGATAAGGGAATGATAGCTGAGAATCAGCTATTAGATCTGAGTGGGGGATGGGGTTACAGATGAAAGCGGTACTCCCTAGGTAGACATTTAAAACAGGGGAAACACGTTCCTGCGCTGGGTGACAGCTCATGGAATCAGCTTATAATAAATGACTCCTGAAAAACTGATTAATGGGAATCTAACATAGTGTAAGTGGATTAATGGGGAATCTAACATAGTGTAAGTGGATTAATGGGGAATCTAACAAAGTGTAAGTGGATTAATGGGGAATCTAACATAGTGTAAGTGGCAATAAGTCCAGCATGCTTGCAACTTTGATGTTAATATAATAATAAAAAAAAAAAAAAAAAATGCTTTCATTTGAGATTGTCATAATGTGTCATTTCATGAATGGTGACAGTAGATGTAGGCCACAAACTCAAGCGCTCCATTTTAATATTGCAGGTGAGTACCAAATGCAAATCATTGTTATTGCAATGTGAATATCAACGCATCTTCTATTGTACTGATGAGCTGATACCAACAAATGCTATTTCCATCATTGCATGATTTGATATTGCTTATACATATGTATAACCAGCTGAATGTATTTTGTACGTAAACGCTGGCGGTTTTTACCATTATGGATATATGACTGGTATATAGTGGTAGGGTCAGACACTCATTTCCTCTGTGACTAAGAATAACAGAGGAAGTAGTCCATCTCCATTTAGCCTAACTGTGTCAAATCAATATATACACTTTGTCCAAGTGTCACTCTGACGGGGACAGTTACATGCTATGATCTTCATATTGTTTTTATATGAAGAAAGCCAGTTTTCCATGAATACCTGAGATTTTAAGTACATATGAAGTTCAAATTCATGAAAGACAGGAACATGAATGATTTATGATGAAAAGACAAATTTTGCAAATTAGTCATCTTTCAACTTATATAACCTTCTGATTTTTTAATTCTTGCCAATTGATATCTCAATTCTTTATATATTCTCAAGAGTAAGATCCTGTTTTGTTACTGCAGATAGAGATACATTGGTCGATACCATTTTTGTAATCAAATATAATATCTTAACAAATAAGTTCCCTATAATTACCTTGAGCTGAATATTACTGACCATAACACCTGATCACATCTATCAGTAATGACCAATGGTGACACATGCTATTGACCAATGGTGACACAGGCTACTGACCAATGGTGACACATGCTACTGACCAATGGTGACACATGCTACTGACCAATGGTGACACATGCTACTGAAGTTCCACAATTATGACAAAAATTTTAAAAACTCATTCAATGTATTCCAGCACTCGTACAAATTGTGATCTCTGTATGTTGAAGTGATTATTGATTGTTGTTTGAGTGGGAAATGTCCCACACCTCTGGTGGTCCGGTCTGTTTTGTCCCTGTAACAATACAATTATACACGAGGAACCTGAGATGGAAATCTGCGTTTTCTGTAGAGGGTGGATACAGGTGAGACGTGGGCGTGTCCATAACACAGGTAAGTACAGGTGAACGACATGATAAACAAATCTCCAGGTAAAAAAGCATGAGAGGAACAAGCCAGTCTTTATGCTGATGTCAATGTATTCTATTGTACACAAATCTGTCAGCAACATTTTAGCCTGTCCAGGTTTAAATGTAACACATGTCAAGTTTAACATGCATGTACAATTCAGTTACAATGAAGGAATTTCCAAACTTGTACCTTACCACAATAATCTGTTAAAAGTCCTCTGAAAAGTACATCTTTGTCATAACAATGAATTTCACAGGCACAAAGATAACCAGACATACACCCGGTCAGTGTTTTAAGAGTAGGGGGTACTGCTACTTTGTCTCTAGTATAATACGGCCATCAAGCTAACCAGGCTTGTACACCAGAACAGTGTGTATAGTAAAACACCACCGTCTTGCTAACCAGATTTGCCATTCTAGATCTGTCTTTAGTAATATTAATAGCATCAAGCTAACCAGGCTTGTGCACCAAAACAGTGATTACAGTAAAATAACACTGCCATCAAGCTAACAAGACTGAATGTATACACCTGGACAGTGATTGCGGTGCAATGAATGCCAATTTTTCTATAAAACACAGCCATCAAGCTAACTAGACTTATACACCAATTGGTCTATAGTCAAACATGGCTAGAAAGCTAAGCAGACTTTCACGCTATGTTCACAACTGTATATAGCCTATACTGGCAGACAACATGAACTTATTGCAGACGTGTGATCCATCAAACCTGTGGTGTTCGATACCCAGCACCGATCACCAGACATGATCCATGATCGGCCGGCACATCACAGACTGTACACACCAGTGAATGTGATGCATTTTCTGCACCTTGCGTGATGACTACAGTGCAATAAGCACCCCTCACAGGGGGAATCCATGGCCGCAAATATCCTAACACACACTGCACACGCACACATCCTTAAATCAATGGCAGCAAGAAAAACTAGCATGTGCAAAACCATATTTGGTTATGCAGGATTTTGTGAGCAGAGAACAGAAAATGCTTTGAATGCTTTGTATAAAAAATTTATATTCTTAAATTTCACATGACTTTCACTTTGTCTAGCTTGAGATGATATCAGAGATTAGATCAATCTGTACATAGAATGTATATAAGTTAACAGTCTATGACACTTGACACTAATACTAGCTAACAAAATGTGCAATTTTCTTTTTTTGACTTATCTGTCCCACATACACTGTGTTCAATATAGTGCACTTACATCAATGGAAAGACCCTCAACCTGTGATGGTTTCAAACAACACCTACACAGATCTCAGTCACCAGATGTGACCACATAAAGGGGCTGATATGTTCCTTTGACTGGTCCACCTTGACAGAACGGAACCCTGAATGGCCAGTGACACGTCAGAAATCTGATCACTCACATTACTTTCCCACCATCAGCTTGTCCCATACAAGTCTTTAGTTTACTTTTCAGTGGAAAGGATTTAATTAAGGGCTTATAATACTATAACTAAACATCAAATAACTACATGGGTTTCAATTTTTATGAAAGAACACATATCAAATGAACCAGAGCCCGCTAAACGTATAAAGAACACTAAGACGGTGGTCCACAGGGATGACCAGGGTTAATTGAAGTCAAGGACTATTACCTAGGTCTTCCTGTAGAGATGAGTGGTGAGGGGGTGTATGTCTAACAAGGGGGCGCTGTAACTGTACCTACAAAAATAGCGCCTTTTTAACTCTCGTTTTTATCTTAACTCTTCTTTTATCTTGTGGTCCAGACAAACTGCCTGCAATGATGATACTCAAAATTATAAAGTTTCTTACTCATTCCCACCTGAACAGCAGTGTCCTGCTCCATGGTTACATTGGTTTTAACTCATTCACCCCTGAAGACACATTTAAACTCTTCCAATTCAAAGGTTGGAATAGTTCATTATGAAATTTCAGGGGTGAATGAGTAAATTTCACTAGGTAGTACTAGTCATGATCGTGATAGGTTAAAGGATGGACAACAGCCCTGTGATTGTCTCCACAAATGATTCATAGCATCTGGAGATTGGAGGCCGGTAGTACCAAGAAGTCCTCAAACTATCCCATATCATATCTGTAATATTATCCTTTCCTAATACACGTAAAAGCAATAATAATATCGTTTATCAGTGGATATCGCACTCACTCTCCCCATCCCACAACATTTACCAAACACTACCCTGGAACTTGTGGGGAAAAACTACCCTAAACATCACAACATAACCCTATAGGTACATGTATAATGTGTCTAAATGTTATTAGTTATCTTAGTGAATATACATTTTTTATACAAATATTGGTCACAGCAACCAATAAAAAATCCCTAAAGCATCTGTACAAGATGTAAACATTTCATCCTACTGAGTTAGTTATTTATCCAATGATTCCTACCCACATTGTTTGGGGAGAGACATCTCCCATAGAACTCTGGCTAGAGTACTGGATGTTTATTTGTAGATTTCTCCTACAAATACTTCTGTTAATGACGGGGCTCTAACACAGTAATCCCCAAACAACCATCATAAATATTACCACAACATTGTCTACAAATTGGGGGTAAAAGGTCATCAGGAAGGCACCCTGAACTGTGAATAAGGGGGATGTCAGACCCTCCCCAGCTGCCAACAAATGTTGCACTAAACTCCCTAGGAATGTCCGACACAGCCTGTTTTACATGTGTTTCTGCACCAGTGTTTAGTCTGATGGTAAATAGATACCCTGGAAATGGTATCACTTCTACCAGGTTTCCTCATTCACTGCGATCATGTTTGTAACTGTTACAATAAATATTTTCTTAACACATCATTCAATAGCTATGTATTAGGTATTGACAATTACCTGTATGTATATCATGCCAGATTTCACAAACTACTTTTTCTTCTGATGTTGGAAATGGCAGAAGAGTGTATTATAGTGATGTACCTAATGAACAGGTGAAATATGATTTCTTATTGGGTACACCCGGCTATCCCCCTCATCAATGATTTTTCATGGGGTACACCCGGCTATCCCTCTCAACATATGGAACGCTTGAAATAGAAAATGTTCACATTTCAAGCTTAAGATCCCTTTGTTATAACCTTAATTCTCTTTCAAAGGAAACATCATAATATTTCTCCAACCCAGTTTTGTAGCTTTCCTTTATACCGACCAGCCAGTTAAAGCAGTTGATCCCTCCAGGAGGGTTCTATACCTGTGTTTGGTTGTTAGCATGACACTAGGTGTGAGGTAGCTAAAATGAAGAAGTATAGCAACTGAACTGACGATTTTCATGATACCATGTTTGAGTGTAGTAAAATATTAACCTTTCCCACCCCATGTAGTTAGACTTGTCTCTGTCTCCATTGATCTGGTGTAATCCATACAGGATAGCAGGGGGGAATAGGTCTATATCCGCCCTTATCCATTGATCTGAACTTGTGAAATATAGATTGCAGGATTGAAAAGGTTAGTGAGAAAATAAGGGACCGCTCAGCGTTTTTATGACACAATGTGCAATGGAGTACAACATCTGATGCAAAGTTAGAACCATAAACAAGCTGGTCTATTTACGAAGCCGTTGCTACTTTATAACCCTTGTGCTTTTTTATTTCCAAATGTTTTAGGCACAACTTGCAACTAAATCAGTGGCAACTGATAGTCTTCAACTTGGCTCATGCAATCCCTCAGCAGACCCATAACAGCAGCAGTACAATATAGACTCACATACCACAAAGAAGGAAGAGATATGGCAGTGAATGGTGGTCTTGTGAGAATAGATGTAGGTGTTTATAATGCCAGAAAAACTTAGCAACTCAAGTGGAAAACAGCTGAAGAAGCAGCGAAAATTTTAAATCTTCCATTTTTGTGCCAAAATCTTTGTTGTGTTCATCAAATGTTTAAATACACAAAAACTAGTATTCTAATTTATGCCAGAACACTTTTGCCTTTTTATAAGAATTTTCAAAAGTGGAATAGGTTTTTACGAGAACTTTTAATAGTGGAATGGGTTTAAGTTCTTAATGTCTTCAAATTTAATTGAATTTTCATACAAACTGTTAATGGACAACATTTATAGAAATAAAAGCTAAAGGTATTCAGAAAACAATGCTATATTATACAAGTATGAAATAAAAGGATCTTGACTATATCTGGGGTGGAAATATCTTGCTATGAAATAGCAGCAGGCATAATCATGGAGGGGGCCATGCATGGGGCCAATGACTCCTCAAAACTGAAATTGACCCCTCCATGTTACAATTTTATTTAAATTTTACATAGGATTACACCTCTCTTTATTTTGATATTGACTAAAAGTTGCTGAAATAGCCCACTGCTCTCAAATTCCAGGATTTTCCCTGAGCAGTATAACTTGTTTACAAGTATGAAAGCTTCGATGTATAAACAGACATGTGTTAAAATGTGTTAACTTAAAATACTTATCCTAGATAAAAGTCGCTGAAAACTAGACAGTTAGGGATTGTCATTAGAGCTAAGTGGTGTGTATAAACGGCCATATGTCAACTGTTTCAGATCAGTGGGCAGATTGTCAATCAGGTACTTATTGGTTACATAAACTCCAAGGTGAAAAGGTCAGTGACTGGGCCCGATATTGTGTACTGGACAATGAGAGTTGGTTGACACCCACCATTACACCACCACACAGGTGATGTACAGGCTAGGTTACATAAGGTATACAGGCTAATGGACAGGTTACAGTTGAATTACACATTATTGAACAGTTTAGTTTCCACATGAAGAAAGACAAACATTGGTACCATCACTAATAGGACCACATAATGCCTGGAGTTTAAACCACTTTACAGCATCATACTAAACCCCTCAAAGTGTGAGATAACCCAACTAAAACATGTCAATAAGTCAAAATCAATCAATCAATTTAATCTTTTTAATTTTGTGTAGATATAACATGATGGATAAGGAAATAATCAGTGATGATATCGGTCATAAAGTGCTTTAATTCTCGGACTAGATAGAATGTGGCTATGACGTTTGTATCCAGCATGACAAGCATACAGAAGCCTAGCTCACAAACAAGATTAATATTGTATCCAGTATGATAAAAACATTTCATAAGATTGGCCTCGTGCATACCACTGCATGATAGCATAAGACAACTTCTGTAAAAGTCCAAATAATTCTGATGTTGAAATGTTCACAGTTTTCCCTCTGTGTATATTAATTAATGCGAAAAAATGTATATCCACATGCAGTATACATATAGATTACATACCGGGGTATATATTATATATTTCAGATCCAATTCCAAAGCAAAAATGTCCACACCAGTTGGTTTGAAGAGTCACAATGGGAACATTTCCACCCTGGAGAATGTCCACTTTTACAGATATACACACGTGATTACAACATGTGTTACCTGTCTAGTCTACCCTTTCTTGTTTTATCTACTCTGTCATTAATCCTAATATCTAGATGAAGAGTTTGACATTTCAGCGAGATGACACTTCTAAATAGCCCTTGTGACTGGCTCCATCATCAGTGGATATAACTATCTGTCAAATGATCTTACCTATTGTACCTGTTGCAAACACAAAAATGCTGGCGTTAAAAACGTTTTTGATAAATATATATATGTACAATGTCACTGTCAACACTCCGAGCTCACTTTAAGTCAGCTTATCGACCCCTAGTTTGAAGTTCTAGAATAAGATGTGACAAAAAATATAAGTATTATTTTCCTTTATAAATTACAAATTATGTAAACTTGGACCATATCTACGCTGAACCAATGGGATACTACTCACATAATTCCAGACAGACTGTATGTGTGTGGGTTCATTCCCTTGTCCTAGTATACTCAGGATTTCAGGATTATTTAGGGGGGGAGGGGGGAGGTTGTGTGTGTGTGTGTTAGTTTATTCGATCCTTATACTCAGAGGCACATGTTTACAAGGAAACTGGTCCAGACATAGTTAGCACCACCTCCCTGTATTACTGTCACATGGACATTAAGATTAGATTTCAATGTGATGTGGGAATTGAAAATTAATTCAATTCATGGTCCAAAAGTTGCTGATGGCAAGAAATTAATTGAATTTCAGATTAATTTGCAGTTTTCTGACTAAAATCAGCAAATTTTCTCAAATCACGTCTGATTTACTGGAGTGGTAGCTTCACTGCGGAGAAAGAGGGACCTTCACAATCATTACAATCCTAACACTTTTTTTATCAATATGTACTCTCTATTTTATCAATTAAATATGACAACAGTTTTGAGAGACCCAGCAGTTACCAGTTAAATTCAATATCTTATTGAACTTCTGAAATAACAAACCCAATTTAGTCCTGTCCGAGGCAGTTTACGCTGTCAGCAAGCCTATATTCAGTCACCATCACACGACTAGAGCATCACTGATGCTATAAATATACCCACATTAGGATGACTCGATTATTAGACCAGAGATATAAATAGCTCGAACATATACCAATAATCACAAGTATATATACACCATAAATATGCTAGAGGTAAATCTATTCCAGTAGCTGACAGTATGAATGAGAAAGAATTAGGAAAGTAATCCCCCATTGTTTTGTCGGTGTCATTCATCCACCACGACACGCAGACATAATTATGTAGGGTACAGTCCTACACAGTGGTGTATCACTAGAGACTTGTCAGTAAACAGTCACTGTAAATATTTATAGACCCAGTTCAAAACAGCGTGCACCCTTACATGAAAGCTCACCTTTCTTCAACTGTTTCTCCTTGGCACCTTTCCTTAGCTGTAGTACCTTTTTGATAATTAAATCCATGTACCTGCTGTAGTACTCATGAAATCAGTCTTGACACAGGTGGCACCTGCCGTCCATTGTATACTGATGACCGTCCGAATTTACAGTACACAATCTCGACTGACCCGCCACCATTGACCGTACAAAACACACTGAAATTTGTTGGAAAAACAACTACATATATGTATATAGACACTGGAGATTACATTACACTACACGGCAGATAAACTAAAAAGTACTGTGTGCCCTTCGCTAAACCACTTTATGGGAAACCCGTTTAAGTGTACGAGGCCTGGCTAAGATAAGTGTGGGCGTGTGTTGTCCAACTTCTCAGGTGTGCTGTGTACCTGTGTTGACACCGGCTTATATTGCTGTGTCCTAACCTCCTGTGTACACCCCACACCTGCTGACTCAGTGTCTCCTATATCCTGCTATACCTACCTATACCGACACATAAATCATCCACCTTTACACATCTAACTGCAAAATACAGCTAATGTCCAACACTGACGATAGCCCAGGGTATATACCACGTATACCGCTATACAAATTTTCAACAACTATATGTAACCAACTACACCATTTGTACCTGAGAAGTACAATGTATAGGCCCTTTATAACACATATAAACATTATTCAATGACAATATATTAGCTTTGAAACAAAATATTTCACCAGATTAAAATTGATAGAATTTTACCATACACTCACTTTTTGAGTGCATTTATGGGATATATATATATATACAGTTGAAACGTTATCTGTCAGGAGATATGTACGGAACCATACCCTCACACCTAACAGGTGAAAAAGGTGTACCATAAATTATTACTTCAACTCATGCAATATACAATGTATAGGTATACAGCCCACCCAATGACACCAGATTTACATGAGAAAGATGGCAAATGTACACTACTACCAAACTGTCTTCTGTTAATTTCCTCAAATTATTCCCTCAACTGACCCCACAGAATATCATTTTAACTTGTGAACCTCTGCTATGAAACAAGTTTCAGACCTCCCATAAGTTTGTGTCATCCCTTATACTCTAATACCATTTCATTTGTAACCTGCTGTATTCAACCTAATACTCAAGAGTACATACTTCACAATTTGGGAAAATTATCATCATTTCAGAAACTTCCAAACTTCTCACAAAATAGCCATAATAGATGCTTTTTTTCTAGTCAGGCTATACATTATGGTATAGGAATTAGATGCTCACCAGAAAACAGTTTGTGCTTATAAAAGATGGGGTGCTTAATTACTAAATCAAATACTGAACAACGTTTTCCTAATAATGACCCACTTTTATATTTACCGTGTAACTTTTAGCCCTGTGGACTTTCAAGCCTTTTACACCTCATTTACTTCCTAGAGTCAATGTTTTTATCTATTTTATCTGGTATAGACTTAGTGTATTGTGTAATGTCTTAACAAGGTGAAAGGGTCATGTATACAATATATATACATGGTAGTTATCCCATTATGTGTATACCTTAAGGGTCCAGAAAAGGGTGAATGCTCTAGATAGAAAAGGGACTTACAGAAAGTATAATTATTTTTATATATTTATCTTGGAAAAAAGGGAAAACCACACAACTTTCTTTTTTATCGTCAGTGGTTTGTTTGTATACATTGCAACATGCTGCAGTGTAAATTCGTAAAACTGATAAAGTGGGCCGTGATGTTTTGTACACAAACAGGTGTGTTTTATGTACAAAATGTACTTTACAAGCAGCTGTGTTCCAAATCTGTTCATAATGTACATATTAATTAATTTCCATCAAATTTATAAATCTTCTCAAAAACCATCTTCAAAAATAATTGTCTTGTTAATTAGCAGCTGATTAATATCTACAGTAAGAACAGATTTTGATATCAAAAGAAAAAAAATACTGTATTTTCTTTTGAAACAGAGTAGGCCAAGGTCTTCCTTTAAATAAGTACCATATTCTTTGAATTATAAGCAAGGAATTTGTATGGAAACTGTTGGAAAGTTAGAATGCTCCACATATAATTAAGCCCCAGTTTACAACAAACATGTATTGGTATTCTTGTTAATTGTAAGTAATTATCATATCTGTGTCCCTGATGGCAAGGAACAGTCTCATTTAACATACAGCTCTATAACTAATCTAGCTAACATACAGCTAACTAATATTTTATGTGTCTCCATGGGTTTGTTTAATAAGTACATACTACATAGTACAAGATATAATGTAGAAAGAATTCAGTGAACTTTTAAAAAAAGTCAAATTAAAGCGAATGCCATAAGTTATGAAGTCACAAAGTATCGGACACAGGGAATGCCATTTTATCCTGCTCTCACTGGTGAAAGCTAACAATTTGTCAAACTAATCATCATCATCATCATCACCCGGTCTGGTTGTAAAACAATGTCAAGAGCACTTGAAGCCTACTTGTGAATTTTAAGTGGATGATCATGATGGCTGTGTCCGGATCCTGTACTGTACTGAACACCCTGTTGTGGTGTACATACAATGTCATGTTTTACAATGGTCTACACAAAACATAACCAGGAATGCATTTATATAGTTTAATTATCAAAATAAACTCAAAATCTGTAAACATCAGAAATTCAAGCCAACATCTTCTGCACCATGACATATTACTTCACAATTAACTGTACATGTCTCAAGATGTTTATTTTAAAGCTGTATGTTTATTTGTAAATATATGATATTTCAATATGTATACCACTTCTAAAAATTGATATCTAAAAGCATATATCACTCAGCATATGGCTGCTTTAGAGAGACAATGGCAATCTAATCGTTACCAAAAAGTGTTTCAAAACTTGAATTGGTTACTTATCACCCTTGTTAATTAAAACAAGGGAAACAAAAGAAATCTGATAAAGGTATTTTGTGACAGTCATGTGACAATGGTTTAGAGTAAGATTCCAGTTTGTGGTAGGAGTAGAGTGTAACCTGGCCTTAATTTGATCACTAAACCAGAACACATGGCAAGTTTGACATGGTGGGGAGGGCTGCACAAGTCTGCACCGCAATCACGCCTCTCTGTTTTTCCCATCCTCTGTGTAATTTTACAAACACAAAACAAGGTATGTGATTACTGCAACAGCAGTAACTTAACGACAGGTCTTATAGTCGCTGCAGAGAGCAAAACGGTCCTTACTCAAGATAAATACGGGACACAATATATAAATTTTGTTGAAACATCACAGTTTTTATTACGAAGCATTTCTTTGTACATTTTGCACACAAAACAAAATTTAATACTTCCTCAAGATTTTATCTGAATCGTTTTACTAACCAACAACCCTCCTCTTTCATTCATACACCCTAAAGCATGAACACTGACAACATCGTTGCCCAGAATTTGGATGACCTTTCAGCAAATATAATGATATGGTGTGTATCACCTAACTGATTGCATTACACCCAATAGCTCCTCGCAGTCGATGTGGATTTATAATGTTTAATGATGCAAACAACAGCAGATAATGAATCATCATAGATTGGGCAGGTGAGAACTGTATTCCCTACCTCAAGGTGTTCACTACGGATCTAAACCTGCCCATCCATTACTGTATTAATTACATACAGATGTCGGCTAGAATCAAATCTAGATCAGGACCTAATATTACAGGTCAGCAGGTGTAGATTCATCACCGTGACCACGGGATAACTAGACCATGACTATCACAGTGAAAATACTCGTGTGGCAGAGACGATATTTGTGATATCTATATTTATAATATTACGGTATATACACATATTCTAATATAGTAATAGCGATCTTCATATTGTGGTATAGTTATTTCCTTATTTTGGCCTCTTGGATTGGTTTGG
>JAUMHH010166709.1:0-16782 GCA_032359455.1 Chlamys rubida | reverse complement strand
AAAAAATATACCACAGCGTAAACACACAAACATAAAATATACCACAGCGTCAACACACAAACAAAAAATATACCACAGCGTCACCACAAAGATACAGTGAACCACAGCGTTTAGACAAAAACACAAAATATACCACAGCGTCACCACAAGATACAGTGTACCACAGCGTTTAGACAAAAACACAAAATATACCACAGCGTCACCACAAAGATACAGTGTACCACAGCGTTTAGACAAAAACACAAAATATACCACAGCGTCAACACAAAAGACACAAAATGTACCACAGCGTCACCACAAAGATACGAAATAGAACATCGACAACAAAAGGGCCAAAATGTATTAAATTGTCAGCACACAAAAACACTACAACGTCAATACACACAGCATCAACACTCTCGGACAACATATACCACAACGTCAAAACGCACAGACAAAAACACAACCACAACGGCAACTCATAAGGCCAACAGATATTGACAACCACCATGTTAATTCAGAGTTAGAATTATGGGGACAGTAAAACAAAACCAATGCTTGGGATATTTTTAATGTTACAAATTACATTATGTTCATACATGACAAGGAAGATATAAATCATGTGTAACAAAAGTGTCTATGATAGCCTATTTAATATGTCACCAGATAATCTCAACGTTCTTTAAACTTTAACTTTAAGCCAATTCTAGTACTTCCTGAAACATTTTATATTTACTGATGACAATTTTTTTAAAAAAAGGAAGTAAACGATTTGCATGATATTTCATGGTGAGTATATAACTTTATTCTGTTTTTTTCCTGTTTCTCTTGTTTTGTGTCTTTGTGGTGACTCGTTAATTAACATGAGGACAAGGTATAATGAGAACTCTCCATTTTTTATTGAAGGCAAGATCACAACAATTAGACACTCTTGAATACTCTCTCTAGATGGAGTTAAACGGTATATTGTAACAATAATAATAGTTTTACTACATATTTAACAAATTGGTTGTATTTGTCTGTCAAGAAGGTATATAACAACATTTTATATCAATACGTTTCCTACACCACCTTTACTACTTTCAATATTTTTACCAGCTTATCATTTGAAAACAGATCTCCATTGAAGTACAATAAAAGGTGCCTCTTCCCTGTACATTTGTTTCAACAATGTGAATTTGAGCTCCTTCAGGATAATAATTGAATTCCGGATCCATGATATATGAATTCTTAACATCACTTAATTACATGTATCATCTATATACTACTTTATACCACCTACCGGTAGCATGATACATTCATTATCATTGGTTGTCAGTATGAGAAAAAGTTGAGAACGACTTGAGAAGAACTTGACAATGGATTTTCCCATTCCCCAGCACTTAGGAACGTATTTTCTAAAACAAAAAGAACGTCTGCTCGCGCCAGGTGTAAATGTGCATATGAAAAAGCCAATGACGATAGAAATGTTTCAAACTAATTTTTTTCTACGCAGTTTTAAGGTTCATTGTATGCCTCCGCGCAAAACTTCTATTTGTTTTCGTTTGTCACAATGGTTGACATTTGAGGTTAGAAGTCATTTGGAAAACATAGTTTTTAGTTGAGTTTTTTAAATGGAGAAATATATAAGGTAGTAGTATATAGATGATAAATAGTTTTTCATGCAATATTTTCAGTGTTTGTCATTCGAACAATTTTCTCATCGCAGGATTTTATCCACGTGTTCGCGATGAGAAAATTGTTCTCACGACAAACACTGAAAATACAGTGTGATAATCTATAAATCTCGTGATTTGAATAAAGTCAAAATTGTGAAATCATGAAAACACTTTACGTAGTATTTGAAGGAACGGCACTGATTCTACATCTCACTATAATTTTCTAACCCCCCTAAAAATTACATCGTTTGTATTTAGATATTTTATATTCAGAATGTTTGAAAACTGCAAAATATAGATGGGTAAGAATGTATTTTTAAAGAATTACAAAAAGATTTTATGAACCAAGACAGACGAATTTCGCAGTCTGAACAAATAACGTATTAATGTGCAAAGTTGATATCTCTTTATCACAAATTTGTGTTTCTCTTGAAATGGAAGGATGTTTATAAAAGTCAGATTAACTGGACTCCAATTTGGCACATTTGGCACGTTTTAAACGATTTAAATCACATTTTCTTTTAAATAAGAAAAATCAAATGATAAATATATTTGTTGATTGATTTTGCAATATTTGTAAGTTAGTGGACTGCAAAATATTAGTGCTTATGTAGCGTAAATGATATACACTCAAAAACTGAATTTGTTGTTTAAAACAGAATGAATTTATTAAAACATCCATTAATCAAGTAATACGCTGAAACGTACATATGTTTACGAACATTCCCTATGTTAGCGTGTCAATAAATTGCAACACCGGATTTGAGATTCATTTCCGGAAGATTGTGGTAAAGAGCGCTGACATCACCATCTGTCGTCCATCCAGCGTGAATGGAAACAACGTGTAATGTCTGTCACGATAGCTGTCAATAGAACAATGTTATACAATGTTATAAGAAACAGTGTTCTTTAAAACAATGTTCCGTAAAATACGCAAACTTGTACTCCCTGCCAGGAGTTCACATCTGTGAACTGATGTAAATGGATAGGTACATGGGTGATAATGCTGGCCTTATTCTAGGTAACAATTCTAGGAAATGTGATATGCAAACTGTACAGAAGAGTAGATAACGGACAAAAGGTGTATGTATCCGGAATATAATCGTTAATACAGGGAAAGTGACAAACATCACGAAAACTGACAAACTTACGTCAAATGTCATATTGTACTTGTATTTACTTATCATGCGTACCTACCGATTATTGTAGCGTAAATAAATACCTTAAAGATCTAGAAAACAATCTTACATTTGAATACACAAATTTGAAGAAATGCAAACATATTAGCATTTTGAGTGGTGTTTGTACTCATTATCCCGTTGTTTGTAACTTTTTTATCAGTATCTCTTAGTATAACTAATAAATGACGCTGTATTCAGTGCATTAATTAACGTTTACACTGGGCCTCCTATATAGACGAGTTAACATGTGGTGCTGTAAGATATTATCTGTGGTTTTCAGTATATGCAGACAAATTTTCATATAGATTATTAGTTGTTTGTATTTCCAGTAATTTGTTTAGGTCGATGCATCAGCTGATTTAACTGTTATTTCACTGTAGAATTGATATGTATATACACTAAACGAAAAAACGACAAAATATAGTAAAACAGTTACCATTGAGAAATCCTATTAAAATAAATTATAATAATTGCAATTAATTTGCACGTTCAATATATAATAAGTTTATGTGCTAAGATGAGCAAAGTCTGATCTAGGTGATACGATATATTATAGATACTTTCAGCACTTAAACAGTTGTCACTGTTAATAACATTCATTTCAGATCGAGGCGCTTGTGAGCGAACACAAATATGCAAACTCAATATAGACACACACGTTATTGGAAAAGTTTCAAAAGTTTGACGTTTTTAGCACACCATTACGGAACCGACCAATGTTTACACAGAAATGAGACAGGTTTATATCTATCACCGAGTCATAAGTCTTCATCAGATGTAAAACAGTGTATGTACGAATACATATAAACTCTTAGTCATACCGCGTGACATCATGGAAACTTCCCAAACACAAAACGACACTTCTTTTTGCAGGAATGGCCAATATTTGTTTTTGGCTATGGCGTATATATATAACAGCATGCACGCACTATGTTAAATATATATATAACAGCATGCACGCACTATGTTAAATATATATATAACAGCATGCACGCACTATGTTAAATAAATATATAACAGCATGCACGCACTATGTTAAATACAAAAACTAATTGTTGGTGTTGACGGCAATAATAAAAATAAATCTGTAAGAGAAAGGTTAGATTATTTTTAATTCCTGTTTGTGACAGCAATAGCTTCGGTGTTTTTTCTCACTATTTTGTGAGATTATAACATAAATTATATTGTTAGAACTGAACAAATCCTTATCAAGAAACAACACGTAATGTAATTGATTATGAAGGCCAGATGGCTTTGGGCGACCTTTACCATATTAGCCCACTGTAATAAACATATCCCAGTAATTTCGTCCGGAAAGTTTAACATTTTCAATAAATTAAGCATAAATAATCACCTAAACCAATTAGAGAACAAAACCACCAAATAATTAAGTGGCATTAATATAACACAAATGTATACATATATGAAGAGGACACGTGGAGAAAGTTACATGCCTGTTAGGCGGTAGATAATAATAATATACAGCATTTGATATAGCGCCCTCTCTAGCTAACATAAGCCACTCTATCTCCCTATGTGTGTATGCCTGCGTGTATGCTGGATATGTAATTTGTTCTGTTTGTAGTGGGACCGTGCTTCCAACGGCCTCACTTGAATGCTACGGCACACAGATGCCGCAACATCCACCCCAGACCATGTTATACTCAACCTTGATTGTTGGAGTTGTGTGGGCAGGAGAAAAAACACTTTCTCTGATATTCCATGCGTGCGACGACTTCGAGGATCGAACCCCGGCCGCCTGAGTGGAAGGCCGAAGTGTGAACCACTCGACCAATCCGCCCAAAGACTGGGAGACACACACTGTGATAAACAAGTAAAAAATCAAAATTAAGTACATGACCAGTGAAATCCAAAACATTAAATAAATATAAAAAGCCAATTTCTGTTATTCTGAAAGCTTTAAGCAACTCTTCCACACAGAAGGCCCATATATCTCAGTGATTTCCTCCAATACTAATCGTACGTTTTCTTGGACATGGACTATTGTTTGCTTCAAATATGTAAGGGTGCATTTATATTTGGTAACATTTACTGGGGTTTGCTTTGATACATTTAATGTAAAATGAATTATTGATTTGTTTTCTCAAGTATTTTTTAAATGCTTTAAAAGAGTGAGTAATGGAATAGAGAGCTACCTGTATCGTTTGCCTAATTGTACTGGTTTATAAACCTGCTAGGCGGTGCTCAATAGTTTTGGTTACCCATTATACGTAACACCCTGACATTTTTTCATTGATGATGTCAGTCTACAATGCTTTGCGACATTTCTTCCAGTGTGACGTCGCAGTTGCTTCCGCGATCGAAAACAGGAATAATGTATTCCCAAGACAAACATTTGGTTTCCTAGGTATAATATCTGAACGATAAGGGAGAAAAGGGTCCCAAAACTCAAGATTTGTTTTATTATCATGTTTATCTAACTCTCATGAGTTAATTTTTGAATTGTAAAAGACAGTTGGTAAACCTTTGTGCTGATCACTTTTACATTTATTGTGAGAAATGTTATGACTGTTGTAATACAATAATGTCATTTAATATCAACAATTTGGTTCTTTGTTTTGTGTAATCTTTCGAAAATGCAACTATTTGCTGAAAGGCATCACAAGCTTACATGTGCTATCTAAAATTACCGGTACATGCAATAGGCAACAACTCGAATAAACAGAACTGTGTAGGTACTAGGGGGAAAACACACAGAATTTGTATATAGGAGTCAAAGAATTTTCCAAAGATATACGAAGCAAGGTGTTATGCCTATAAGAGTTATAACAAACAAATATTGATGTTTTTGTTATTATTAAGTTTTTGTAAAGTTAACGAAATTATAAATGCATATGTATGATGGAAACAGAAATGAATTAGAGATTTGTTTATCACACTACCAAGAATGTAGGAGAAAATCTCATCATGTTGACCATCATCAAAGCTTAAACGTCGCCATAATCATGTCATGTCGTTTGTCTTCAAAACGATTCTAAGTTCTAATTTTATAATCAGGAATGGCTCCTTTACAAGAGATAATACTCAAAAGACTATGACATGTCAGTATTAACCGCATAACACAAGAGGTAGATGTTATATTACAGATATTGAATTTTTCTTAATATATATATATTTTATCTTTCATTTTGATGTTCTAAATTCGTAGTAAGTAAGTAAGTATGAACAGGGTTCTAAAATTGTCCAAATCCTGTTTTGCATTGAACACCAAGATAAAGCAATTATGTACTGTTATGTCATGGGACAATACTGATGTAAACTGCGCAATCACAGAAAATTACAAATGTATGGAGAACAAGTGTTCATGGAGTATCTGCATGCAATTATTTCTTTCCAAAGTTAAACCCTTTTCTACTTGTCACAGAGGAGTTGGCATTTAAGCGTCGAATCAGATATCTCTCTTTGAAATCGAACCATTACGTTTGCGACATTTCTTGGATTTCTTGCATAAACCACATGAGACGAGGACTTTGATTTGTACACAAGAGAGAGGTACCTCAGCCCTGATCAGCGTCACGGCTGGAGCCTAATGGTACCCAAGGGACAAGTTTCGGGAATTTTCTGCATTTCATCACCCGGTAATACCAGTCGCCTGCGGTGTACGAAACGTGTGTACTAAACAAAAACTAACGTCATAAATGTCGGTTAGAGGAGCGAATCATGACGGAGCGCGCGCACATAACTTCTGGATACGGGCTTCAACGGCAGCGCAGTGATTGAATCTCCTTTCCCGGGAATACGACGACACCTCTCAAAGACACAAATACCATTATGTTTTAGTATTGCAAGTTTTTGTGAACAATTTAACAAGGTATTGACAAGAGATTGTTGCAAACAGAATCAAATTTGCTTTTAATGCTGACGTTAGTCGGTTGATAAAAACCAAAACCTGCAAAATAAGAGGCAATCCCTTCTAAATATAGTTAAGCTAATCGATCGCCGACACTTAAAGCTATACAATTTCAAAAGTAATATTTGATTTTCTTATCAACAAAAGCCGATTGAGCTTAATACGTTACAGTCAATTTCATATCCATTTAAAACCAACTATGTCCATGACTAATCTACGTATCCGTATGAGACGTTCGTGCGATGTGAGATCCCGCCTGGTCCTTTACTTCGGAATGTGGCGTTTGTTAGGATATGTTTGTATTTTGACGTGCCACTTAATTGGATTAAATTGTAAGAAGTGATCGTGACGGCGAGAGATAATAGGAAGCCATTTTACGACACCTCCACATAGGACGACTCCTATTTGTGACACAAGCGTCCTGCTGGGCCAGACCAAATTTGAAGCGTTACTCTGAGACGAAAGACGGCCGTCCCGCAAAGGCGACTAAAACTCTTTTATAATTGACCGACATGGTATCACTTCAGGCGAACGTCGCGTTGTTTACATACATAGAGGGTCATACAATTTAATATTCATATGCGTAAAAGTTTGAGGCCCATCCAGGTCTTCAACTTCAAACTCAAGTTTATTCAGTATCCCTTTCTGACACTGCGTTATTCATGTTTAATCATTTAGTTATGTTTTACATTCTGTTGTGATTTCTTTGCGTTTACTATTTATCATTTTCAGAACATAAGTATGGATGTTGAAAGTTAAAGTCACTGCATTGGATTTAGGGAATTGTGTTATGTACAAGTAAAGGATTGCTCTCATTTGCAAACGGTCAAGATAATTGATTAGTTCCATTGTAGTATTGTCGTATCGTACTTGGTGCTCTCAATATCAGTTATACCTCAGTCATGTTTGCCCCGTATTCAAACCGTTGAATCATTCATTCTTCTATCATTTAACAATTAATTGTTCCACGAACTCTGGTTACGTTTTTATAGTTACATATAAAACAATGTTATCTCTGTTTCAATCCAATTGTTTCTACATAAAAAAAAACCATCAAACTACTAATTGTAATGAATTTAGAATTCATTCTTAATGAACAACATATTTAATGTTATTGTCTACCCAACAAGCAGGAAAACATTCTCAGATGCGATTAGAATGGACAACTGTGGCAAGATAAGATAGTTTTACCATACCCCTACGAGTGCCTCTGATGACTACACCCGAACCGTCTGTGGTAATGGCGGAGTCACGTCATCGTGGCTTCTGTTGGTCCTAGGACTGGACAATGGTCCCCCACCCCGGTAAGGCGCCGACCTGGGGCTTCCCTGCCTCGCCAGTGTCAACCTCGGACCGACACGCGTGATAAATGGTGCCGAGCCCATCTGGGTAGATAGTGTCAGGCGCTGGCCATACTTTCACTAAACTTTTCTAGAATAGGTTATCAAGCTGTACCACCAAATGCTTCATTTAAAACGCACAAAACATTCATAAAACTAAATAATTTTAAAGTAAAAGATCCATTGGGTAAGGTTTATTACATACATGTAACTGTCTTTGTCGTTGAGGTATATTATCACCACATGCATTTGTGTTAATTCTATTTAGGAAATTGTTTTATCTTCGGTAGAGATATTCCTATTTGACTTTTTTGAATATAAGTAAATCTTAAGAAAGATGGATTTTTTAAAAAGGTACACATAGTAGTGTTTGCATTTATTTCGGCAAACTTAGACAATCAAAAACCAATAGTAATTTGATAACAACTTATATCTACTTATACTTATATTTACTTCTGGAATTCTTAATTCATTCTTTTAAAAGAAACCCATTGACTTTTAATGTATGCTATATTAGCGTATATCCTGGAATTTTTTACTGTTTTGCTATATTATCATATATGTACATAAGGCATTGTGCCATTTTAATTGACGAACCGGCAAATTTGCACAATAAATTTGTGCATTCTGTGATAATTTTTAAACTTGTATTAAGCAATATGGTATCTAAGATGATAACAATTTAACCTAAATTCAACCTTTGTACATTCTGTGATATTTTTATATTGATACTAAACATTTAATTCTATAACGATATTATGTTGCAATATTTATGTATTTGTGATATTTGTAATTATGATTTACTAACCACTTATATGTTTTACAAACAATGAGGACCATGTGGTAGATTAGCCTTTAGCTAAACATGTCATCCTCGTTAAATAAAGTTTATTATTATTATTATTATTATATTTGACCACATATTATTTGTAAGAACAAGAACATATAATGGAACCTGACTGATAAAACTCACTGGACTAGTTGACACTTTTCTGTGTTGTTAATGAGGTTTCATCATGTTGTTTCTAAGGTGATTAGCAATTCCGTAATTAAAAACATAATTGCCAATGTTCAAATACATTTCCTACACCTCTTTAACATGTCAATATCTCACTCAACGTAGGGTGTCCGTATATTGTTTATTATATTTATTATTTATAATTTTTCCACCAAAATTCTTCATCAATTTTAAGAATAAAAACAATCCATTCAAAATCAAAAAGATCGAAGAGATAATTCAAATCAGCAAGCAAGTCGGCGTTGTCTTTGCATATCATCCCGAAATTATTTTAATTACACCAGAAACCTTTGATAAATTATACTTCTAATTGAATTTCAAATAGGTCACGTGTCGCCGATCAAATTGCCTGGCTCTCTCAAACGTTTGTACGTGTAGAAAGCTGATGTTAGGGTGTTAAATGTTCCCACAGGCGCTTACCTATAGTACAGGACGCACGTCCCATCAACATCAATTCACCTCACTTCCCCGCTCATTAGGACGCCTTTTAAGTGTATTTATTTCTAATCAAACCGTTATCAGAGGAAAAAGTATTACAATAATATTGCAATTACATGTATTTACGGGCAGGTAAGAGAGCATGGCCATGTCAGGGGGACGTGTAATGGACGAGTAATGGTGTGGAATGGCCAATCAGTGAGGTCGTATCATTGGTTCCATCTTCACCTATCTCCTGTCTATCGGGCACGCGCAGACTCCCACGGGCATACCGGATACGCACCCCTATTATATGCTAATTAAGGCTCTCCGAGCAAGGTGAGGCGACCATCGTGTCAATTAAACTGGGAGGTGTGAGATTTACCTGAGTCTGATGCTGCTGTGATTCGGTTTATATCAAGTCTAATGTTGGAGAGTGATGTGAATAAATACATACCATTTACCCCTGATAACATATCTCTTGTTTTATCAGTCTTCAGACACGTGTACAGCGTGGAAATCAATCAGGCTCGTTCCATGATCGGATCAACCTTAGCAAAAGTGCACGGTTTTGTATTATGTTTTGTCAGTGTGTTGTTAAATATAAAATAAGAAATGACGTCAAAAATTTATTTTCCTCTCAAAATAAATCGATTTTAAAGTTGTTTATAAAAAGGACATGTTTCAGTTTGGTGTGGAAATGGTTTGTTGTGTGTTGCTTCAATAAATTCTGTGCTTATTGATGTGGAAAATGTTTATATTTTCACCTGATCGAGTCAAGTAAAACGCTTAGTATCAATCAATACACAAACTAACAAACAAAAAATCACGAAGTACTGATTTTTATCTATCGTTTTTAACATAAATATTTCACAAATATTGCACTTGACCATATATACTGCTATTAGGTTTCACTACCTCCAGCATGAGGTTTATACATTTGACAGTCTCGCAGTGGTGGGAAATAACAGGTTGATGGTTCACGGTATTTGTTTACGTTTCGTGTGTTATAAAAAAGGCAACAGCCAAATGGTGATGGTAAATAGTGACATGAATGATTTCACATAGTTTTTATTGTTCGTAGTTTACTTTGTTAAGCTCAAAGATTATACTAAACTAGCAAGCATTGGCCCCCATTTTTTTAAATGGAAGAACGTTAATTACATGTTTATATATAAGTAATTCTATATCTGCAAAATGACAAAATGAACAATATTTATATCTTTAAAGAAATATATACATAAAAGAAGACAGAAAACTTGTAATACTTCATTTAGACGGAGTGGTTCGTTAAACATTAATTGAACCAGAAAGAATGCTTTAGAGTACCCTAACCGGATATACATTAGGGGGAAAAACTATACCGGCCTCGCCTATATAGGTGTCCTAATTAGAGTTGTGTACTTCTTTTCTCATTTAAGATGAAAAAAAAATAATAAAAAAAGATCATTTCAACACAGCAGATATTGTTTTTGAGCTAACAAATGAAAATTAATATTGGAGGATATATAACTACAGTTTGACTGCTGATGCAGTAGTGTGTTTTTGAATATAGCGTTTTATCTGGGAATACAACGTTATGAATGAGAAAGTATATTCATAATGTGTTTGTGAATATTACACTGTTTTGTGAACACACCATGGAGTATGGGAACACTACATTCGGTGTTAATTTATACTACATTAGAATTATGAACATAACATAGTGTTTGGGGAAACTATATTGTGTTGGCGAATACTACAATGCATTTATCAATACAAGAGTGTATTTGGGATTCTTAAATGTGTTCGTGTGTACTACATTTTGTTTGAAACATAGATACATATATTCTATTCTGACAAATGTAGGATTTTTTCAATCCTTTGACAGTCAGCTCTGATATATAAAATAATAAAATAAAAACATAGTTAAAAGGTTGTGACGTTTAGGTTTCGATTTTTTCCTTTAGAACTATATTTATTTGCTTGGTTTTTCCAGTGTTTATCTAATTTATATTCAACTTGTTTAATTATGCCTGAGTTCACAACATTAGACGGAAGATTGTTCCATAAATCAACAATTCTCTGTGTAAACAAAAAGATTTTAATATTCAATCTTGAATGCGATTTATAATTTTTTAAGTTTTGGCCACGTATAGATCAACTTTCGCTGATATTAAATAAGTCAGATACTTCAGATAAGTCACATTTCTTTGATATTATGTTATATATTTGATTATACATCATTGCATTTTGGAATACGACAATGCTAGACGGGCGTAGTGTATTGAAACGAAATAACAGCGGATTATATGTTAAAGTACTTTATTATATGTTTCACGAGTTTTGCATAAGGGTCAGCGGATTATATGTTAAAGTACTGTATTATATGTTTCACGAGTTTTGCATAAGGGTTACCTTATCCTCATGAGTATTGTTTGAAAACAAAGAAAGATTAAATCAGAACACACAATGAATACGAAACGACAGAGTAACAAGGAGACACCAAAAATCAGCAGAGAAGAAATCATCAACTCAACGCCTTGATCGCTCATGGTCAATGACAGAAAAGTGTGTAGATCGCGAACGACATTAGTGAAAAGGTATTTAATTGTGGTGGATGCTGATATAAGGCCATGCTGACCACCGATACAATGTCGTGACATATCTATTAAAACTGTCCAGGTACACAACACTGCGTATTAATTTACTGTTAGCAGGACATATCTCTCCCGAACACTTTGATACTAGGAACAGACTCGGGAATAACGAATCAGTTGTGACATGTAAGCCCATGCTACTTCAGGGGGCTCTGTAGTGTCAAATACACTGTGACAAGTATTTTTTTTTTTTTATTTTTTTATTCAAATTTTTGTTGTCACATTCAAAACATACAAAAATTTGCAATATCAGTAAGAATAATAATAATAACAATAATAAAAATAAAGTAAAATCTTGATACTTCGTAAAGGCTCTCAAGTAACGAATCAAGTGTGGAATGGTAACTGCATAAACAGAGGAGGTTGGTATGGCTCTACTAAGGAAAGGAAACTTAACGATTGGAAACAAGGTGACAATGTCAAGTCAAGATCGAAAGGGAAATGTAATTCAAGTCATTTTGTAACTTGATAAAAAATTCGGTTGTCATATCTTAAGAAAAAAATATTGTTTGATAATAAAAAATTATCTTTACCTGTAGTAAATGTCCAGATGATATATAAATTCTGTAACATTCAATAAGACCAATTATAAATCGAAACAAAAAGAGGACGGCATTGCTGACATTTCTATCATGCAGTGGGGAACAGATTAAATGTTAGACTGTGAGAAATGTTTTCAGTAAGACTATCGTCCACTATCTGAAATAATGTTCATATCTGATATATATATTTATGATGTTCTCTTTGTATTTCGATAATGCTGTAGGTGTAAACATGACAGTTCTGTCAAACGTGTTCAGGGTTACATGGATAGAGCACTTTTAATAACACTAACTTCATAACACTAAAATACACCTATTCTGTTCTCTATGAGTGAATTAAGCAATCAAATCTGGTATTTTAATATATTTCATGTTGTTTTTTTTATTTTCCGAAACGACCACCATCTCTGAAATATTTTCTTATCCAAATCTACCTATTTAAACTATCCCTTATGTTTCTTCTTCTGATATAAGTTCGATATCTATATATATTTATTCAAGTTGCTTTGCCTTTTCTCGATGACGATCCTGTTTGATAGAGTAGACTGAAGTTGAGTATGTATACACCTGTCATTCGAGGAGAGTGTGTTGACCTTGTCTTTTTTACCTTGTCTCGTTTCATTATTATGACGTTTATCCGCAAGGCAATGGAATGCTTTGGTGAATTGTTGTGTTATTAACATTTTGTAAAATAAAATAAATAAATATATACAACATTTTGATATAGCGCCCTATCTAGCTAACATAAGTCACTCTTAAGCGCTTTACCAGCACACAGGGTCAAAATAAACCATAGCGTCATTGTACGGAATTACATAAACTATAGCGTCATTGTACGGAATTACATAAACCATAAGGTCATTGTACGGAATTACATAAACTTTAGCGGCAAAACATAGAGTAAATCTATAGTATGGATTTAACGCGCAAAGAGCAATTATACCACAACGTCAAACCACATGGTAAAAAATATAACCCATATCATCAACACACAACGACAAACTATACTTTACCGTTAACATTAAGGACAAACCATTTCCCGAATATCAAGTCTCCGAAATAACAAAGGACTAAACAGGAAACAAGAACCATGTGTAAAGCCTGCATTTATTTGCTTTTGATAGTGTATAACTGTCCGTGGTGGGTTTCCTGCTCATGATTACATTTTTGGAGCACATTTACATATCGCTGTTCGTAAAAACAATACGAAACAATTCTTACACTGAAATTGGAGCCAAAGCCATGTGCTTTAGAATAATCAGCGTGACCTAATATTCGGAAATAATCATATTTAAAAATGGTATTACATACACATGTAATGGTATGTAACTGATTAAGTCAATACAATTTTCCGGAAATCATGTTGATTTATCATGTTATCAAAGTAATACTATCTTGTATTGTAATGTGATGAATGTACATTGTGTTATACTTTATCTATTTTAAAATATTTTGTTCAAGTATAAAAACGTTTATAATTTGAAGATGTTATAGGTACTCTTCCTAACCGACTCCTATTTCAATTATTTTTATTTATTTTATTGTCGAGGAGATAATTGTAGAAAATGCGCCTTCAAATTATAATAAACGGAAACATCTGTCGGGTAGGTATCTAGATGTAGTTAGAGTATTCTCAAAGATGACGATGTTATATTCCCTCGCTGAAATTGATTGGATGTTATCTTTGTATACTGTAACAAAGGTTTCCGGCGTTCATTGATTAATTGTTTATGTCTTTATAATATTCCCTAAATACTAGACACAAAACGTATTTTTGTTTCGAATAGGTATTATTTTGTAGAGGATATGAATACGGCTGAACGGAACAAACACACACTATTTTTGCGGATATTCATATATTGGTAGTGAAAACGTATGATAATTTAATTCACAAACAGGATGCAATTAAATTTCAGTTTTTTATTAATCAACAAAGTTAAATATGTACACCAGTACATACTACAGGTACAACGTAACACAGAACACATATCAAACACAAGGATGGACATATTTTAATTATGATTTTAAGTTATTGTGGAATGATCCCAATATAATTTGATGAGACGAGCACTGTCGTATCATTGATAGCATTGCCAGCAACACCTAAGATTGAAATGGAGTTAGATGTTATAACAAACAGATACTCAGTCAGGAAGTCGGCACTTCAATAATGTAATAGCGGCAATTATAGCAGCACCTATCCAATGTCCGCGAGAGGACTTTCACTTAGGTATGCATTCGTCGACATAAGCTGGCATTCATTGTCTATAACCTCGGCGAATTCCTAGCCCTAGAGATAAGTGTTTTCTCAAGGTAACATATAACCATATTGCTTATTGTGCCATGTCATGTCAACACACTTTTCTTATTTCAGTTCAAATTTTAATCACTATGAACGTTAATTTCTTCATCGTCACTATCTGAACACACTGACAACTCTTCCATGCTTTCAACATGATCACTTCCCTCAAGGTCAATGTCACTTTTTGACCCATCATTGTCAAGGTCACTTGGTGATCCGTCGGTGTCCTTACAGTCCTCCGGGCGTTGGTGGACCTTCTTGTGACGTTCTAGGTTACTTTTATGGCTTGTGGCATAGTCACAAACACTACACACAAAATCTTTCTGTCCGTTATGAACCGATAGGTGGCGCTTTAGTAAGGCCTTCCGACAAAACCTTCTCCCACAATAGTAACACGTGTAGCCATGGTAATGGAATATCATCGCATGTTCTCTGAGTGACGCTTTTGTTCTGAAGAGGATGCCACAACATTCCAGGAGCTTCGAGGTAGTCTGATGCATTGTCAGCATGTGTCTCTTTAGGTTATTCCTCCTGTCTGTGGTGTATCTGCAGTTTGGGCAGGGGAACAATTTTCTTCCAAGGGAATAGGAAGAGAAACTTTCATAAGGATTCAATCCGGCTCGTGCCTTCTCCTTCAGATCTAATTTTGACGGTAATGATGGGACACTATGATTTATTTGTGTCGTGTCCAACTCAGGTTTTGGAATGTTTACAATTGAATTATTTGTACATAAAACATTGTTGTTAATGGTGCGAGGACTTTCTGCCACTTTCCCAAGATGGCGTCCCTGTAGCCGCCTTAAGTGTTCCTGTATGGCCAAGTTATATGCCGCTAGAGAACCAGGAGGGCTGTACAGACCTTCGAATGGTGCTGGGCGGAAGCAGGGTATGAAATGAGCAGCAGGGTGCGCACTTCCCGTTCCGGTAACATCGGCTGCGAATCTGTGTCCATACATAGGTATAGGACTGCAATGAAAAATAAATAAAAATCAAGGAACTGTTCCTGAAGAATATGCACGTTTTTTTGCAAACAATATTTAGTCTTTGATGTATGCAACAAAAAAAGAGCTGTCATTGAGTTATTTAAATCTAGACATATTCGGGGGATTACCATGTTTTTGGTCCCACCATCACCAATGAGACATATAATGATAAAACAGCCGTATGATACAATATAATTCATTTTGACATTGTGTCATATTTACTAACTCTTTTAGATGAGTCACATATGTGTGTGTTACCTTGACATAAGATTCACAGTTTCTGCTAAATTGTTTTTTGTTTGCATCTCATCAAAAGGTTTTGCAAACGATAACTTATATAAAATGCCATTGTATCCGTGTTATCAATAAAATGTGTGACAATATCATGTTAAATATATCGTGTATGTATATATATATTTAACAGCAAACACAAACATATTTTTTTCAATTTTGAAATGATACGTGAAATGGTATAGTATATGAATGATATGACAATGTCCCACGCCATCACGCATGGCTTTGTATTAGAAATGACTTGTCATATAATTATTACAACAGTCGTCTTAGAGAACATAAAGATTAATTACACAAATGGAGTTTAACTTTGAATTGCAACCTATAAACATATCCAATGTAAAAATATGTGACATTAATATCATAATAAAAAAAATTATTATCAAACGAGGGCTTTCTTAAATAGGTAGCAAACCAGCATTCAATTACCTTGAAACTGAGATAGACCACAAAGAAGAAACACAAACAGCATGTGTGATATCATATCGCAGGCTTTACATACAAACAGCATGTGTGTTATCATATTGTAGGCTTTACATACAAACAGCATGTGTGTTA
>JAUMHH010166698.1:0-16782 GCA_032359455.1 Chlamys rubida | reverse complement strand
GTTGTAAAGCGCTTTAGAGTAATTTTACAAATTATATAGGGCGCTATATAAATGTTGTATATTATTATTATTATTATTTACAGTAGGAAAATATGTTTGTGAGATAAATAGTTTTAAAAGTGATCACTAAAGTTTAAAAGTATATATGTTTAACTGATACTTCGTCTATTTCATCTATGTCATAAACCTGTTTTTCAAACAAAAATATCTGATGCGAATTGACACAGGTCTCGTCACTTAGTAGAATTATTTATGTCGTTTCAAACAGATTACGATACTACACATGTTAGGTGGATATGTCAGGGTGGAACTGTTTCAATGGACTGATGTCACTTATACTTATAAAGAGAGGCGATGGTATGCCTTATATGACATATAAACGAAGGTAATTAATAATTTGGTTAAACTCTCGCTACCTTGACCTGGAAGGAACAGTTCTGTCGTATGACGGCCGGATCGGTACAGTCCAGGTCAGGACTCAGGACGTCCAACAGTCCGCAGTCGTAGTACAGGCTGGTCTGGCAGACTGTGAACGCAGCACACGAACTGTTCACTGCGCAAATCCGAGCACACTCCAGTCGGGACCTGGTCACTACGTTGGTGTACGCCGTTTGAGTGACCAGTCCAGCCACTTGACCACATGGACGGTGGAACGCCACTGAGACGATGTCACCGTGTATAGCAGGAAACGACAAGAGCACGCATACTACAAGGCGATGCATGTTGTTCCAGAGAGAGTGAAGACACAAGAGGGTCTGAGGAAATCTACAGTAACGTTTTGCTATTAAACACGTTTCAAGGACTTTTCATGGAGGGAGTTCGTGAATCAAGCGTCACACATTATTGGCTGACCTTGGTCAGTTTTTTGTCGTATTTGTGTGTGTTGTTTTGTCATACGAAACAGTTAATAAATGTTAGACTTATCGACCAGAGAATCAAAGCGATTACTATATACGACCCGGATCTTTAGTAAAGCACAGCGTGTCACAGCCTTTATCTGAATCAGTAAGTACGGACCATTAAAAAACTCTTGGAAATCTTATTTCCGGTTTTTGTTTGACACAAAGAAAGATAGGACTGATTTTTGTATCTACCTTGAAACATGAAGGCTATTCAAACCTATTTAACAGACGCAGTTCTCAGGCAAAGGGACCTGAGAATTTGCTACATCTACAAACTTTACCTGAAGTGATGTGTTCAGAGTTGTTTTATACGTGGTAGGGGTTTAGAGCAATCTTCGGTAAAAATGCCACACCCGATGATGGTACGATGTATATACGAGAAGGCAGGAAAACTCGATCCTATCTACAATTCTTGAATAAAAAAAGCACTTTTTTAGTTGAGGCACTAGTAACGTTGGAAAAATAGATAATATTTTTCAGTTAGAAACCTTGCTAAATGTATTCTCATTCTGCGGACACTATTCCCTGTGCTATCACATGCCATTTCGATCTTTGGAAGTTTTCCGCAGTCCTAGAGCCACTTTTTCCATATTAATGAGGTTACCGTTACACTCGAGCGAACACCTCACGCCTCGCTTGCTCGCAAAGATGTGTTGTGGAATCTATATATAGACAGATTTACAAAACTGTACCCTAGCACATGACGTTAACCTCATGAATATGGAAAATGGCAGTGTGACTACGATTGTGATCCCATTTCCCAATCGCATTGGTCTAAATGTGTTTACACAGAGGAAATGTTGCCTATATTTTTGTTGTTTTTCTTTTGGTTGGCAATAATTTCTTGACTTTGATGGCAGAATATATCGACAGATTTAAGACATTCCAATGGGATTTAAGCTGCGCGTCACTTTTAGCTGGAAAACTTTTGCAAAAAATCTAAAGCTGAATTAATTCACAAGTTATGGGAGAAAAGGGCAAGATACGTTAATTATGCGATTTCATATTCAGATAAATCAATGGTGTTGTCATTAAAAAACAAGTTCGAGAACTAACAATTATTTTTCCTTTATAGCTTGAAATACCGGTACGAAAGTCTACTCTTCAGCGTCATACGCTATAGGTTCTGATTGTTGTCCCTATATTTACATTTACTCTGCACCCTTTCATTGATATGCATTGCGAAGGCAAATGTTGTAATGAGACTATAACAACATTTGCTATTGTATTGCCGCAAATCTCAGTATTGTGACGTCATCATTTTAATTTTTGTCAACACTTGATTTGCTGATCAAAATATATTCGAAATAACTAAATAAAACATAACTACTCAATCAAAATGTAGCCTAGCGGGCTTTATTAAGTTTGTCATCAATAGCTAAAGCATTCATTGCTTAAGTAGGCTGACGCGCTGGTATACATTGAACATACTATCGGTTTCCATGGCGGACTAATTTTGTACCATACCTAGCCGATCTAGGATTGACATAATGGCCTTTTATGAAGATTTATAAAAGACGTGGCTGATACCTTAACTTATCATTCAAATATGTATTTGATATTTTCCTTATTAAGTTATAGTTGGGGTAATGATTACACATCATCAATCCTCTAGAAGTCGAAGTTTAGGTTTACACGACAGGTGTCCTCGATAAGATGTGTACTCCTCGTTCTTGTTTCAGAGGTACCTACCCCTTTAGCTTTATTAGATCTACATGTTAATATTTCACACATGGCCTTCCCTGTTTGCTTTGCCTGGTGTTTTAGCATCGCTGATGAGTAGTAAATGGATGAAACTACCACATAGTGCACTTTATATTTACTGTGTGTAGTTTTGTAACAACAAGCTTACTTTGAGATAAGTTTTCTTCCCTCGGATTTCTAGTTATAGTTTTACGTAACAAGGGTGATATCCTCTAGTGGATTTGTACCTGGATCTTATTCTGGCAATTTTACATGAAAAACTATTTTTAGAATAAAATATCTGCAGTAGCCAAAACAGGTTATATTGAAAATACATATGCATTAAAGAGATTTAAAAGCACCTTTCATTGTACTTTGTAAATATGTTTCGGAACACTTTTAACATGGATTTCCATTTTTCACCATAGTACGACTGATGAATCCTAAATGAAAGAAAAGTCGTATGGTGCTGAAACTATTTATGTATTCTCATTTCATTATTCTAGTGATAATTTTGCCCTAGTTTCATTGATATTGAAATACGGTTTCGTTTGCATTTCGGTATTATTTTGCCATGCCACAGTTAAATCACTGTGATGTCTGATCTTAATGACAGGGTTGTCTTGATAGATATATTTTGATACCAATGTACTACTTAAATAGGTTGTTCTATATTGAGACTTCTATCTGCGACAAAGAAATATTTCAGTGTTACACCACAACTCCAGCTATTAATACCTGACGATTCAAGACGTGTACACCGTCATTCCTAGATTAAATGGGAGATCTCGTGACAGGCTCCACTTGTTGTGCCGGAAATGTATACACTCCGGTCGTGCACCTTGTTTTTCCTCTTGTTGTTTCTAGGTAAAAATGAGGGATGTCCTCGGCTCCCATTGTCTTTTTGAATCGATTCAGCTCCGAAGGTTTCCTTCTGTGATCAGAAATACAACAAACAACACAGGCAAGTTTCACATAACCCTTTTAATGCTATCACCTGCTTATATTGATACATCGAAAAAAAATCTACTGGGAAATATTGTCTGTTTGATAAACATTCTACTTGTGCTGACTTTTGTCAGGTAAGAGTTGAAACGTGTTAAATTCTTCATATAGATCATGCAACTATAGGTATACATTTATAAGTTAATAAAACAGCATGTGACGGACTAAACTAGAATCGCGTATCGTTGATCGCCATCGTTTAAAGTTTACATATACATATACAAGAGAACATATACATCTTGTTGATAATTTCACCGTTTAAAATACTAAAACATTGTTAGATAGTAAATGAATTTTATACAGTAATCATATAAACTGTATTCACATATTAACAAGCAGGGTTAAAGTAATAACATGAATTATTTTAAAATCAAAATATACTCAATTCGATATATATTTTTGTATAATCTAAGTGGTAGTTGTAGCCGGAACAGCAGTAGATGTATATGTATTAAGGCATACAAAGATGGAGCTGAAGCCTTACAGCTGACTGGTCTAATCACAAGTCCAGACAAATAGACCACTGAATGGCTGCAACTTATGAGGACGGTCCTTTGATCTCGTGTTTAAACTGAGCAGACACCGGGAAGTCTCACTCATTCAAAGACATTTGGTCATTTCGCTGAACTTGTGATTAAGCAAGTGAAAAATCTGGGAAGAATTTCTCGGAAATCCCTTGCGAACAGACTCACGTTTGCCCGAAGTAAGATTTTGCCCATGTCTATTAACACATAGCTTTAATATATTTTATTTTTTCTGTTCACATTTACGTAAAAAATTAACTCAAGTGCACTCGAAATATTTTCATTAATCAACAACAACTAAAATGTTTAAATAAGGTATTGCTAGGAATTCAGGACTAGAAAAACTAATATGTTTAACTAAGGTATTGCTAGGAATTCAGGACTAAAAGAATGCTTCAATGTCATTAGGAAATCCGGAAATTTAATCGAATATGGAATATTCGTATAAAGTTAATTCAACTTTTGTTTTGTAGAAATAGTTACGAGGACAGTCCTCATTATTATACATACGTGTTTAAATTCATTATGCCAAAGGCAAATAGGAAATGCATAGATATTTAATGCTTTTAAAATACAATTTAAGATTAACAATATCCATCAATTACATTTCTTTTTACTTTTACATAATTCGTTCAGTCTCAAGTTTAAATGAATTTGACAATATAGGCACAGAACAGTTAAAGATATAAACTGTTGAATGTATCTGACCTATATAAAGGGGTAGAGCACCGTGAAACCTATATAGAACCAACAGGTATGTAGAAATCAGTCAAATCGTCGGAAAACTTTCCACAATTCATCTCACATTAATCATATATCTTCCTTATTTTTAAGAAAGTTCAAATTGCTTTCTGTAGACCTTGACTGCAACTTCTTTCAACGAATAACATACGTGTGCTTTTTTTTATTGGTGAGTGCAACATGCTTAATGATTTGTCTGAATTTTACCAAGTTTTGTATTAAAAGTAGCAGACCTGACATACAAATGAGCTGACAATCACATTGACAATAGTATTTTATCATTGTTAAAAAAGCAAACGGTGATCAAGTAGGGATTGGTATGGATAGCTAGCATGAAGTAAAGGTATTCATATAGTCACGGTATAAATATATATCATCTACAGGTCAAGGTGCTTAAATGGACACGCTTCATAAAATCATTTAAAATATATTTTTATAGTAATAATACAATAAAGAAATAATGGCAACAGTAAAACAAACATGATGATACCTTCACCACTCACACACACACCTCACAAACACAAAAAACACACATACACACTATCACACACACGCACACATACACAATCACAAACAATCACAGACTATCATACCTACCAACTGACATCCAAAGACAACCAAGCCGACACACAAAGTACCACACCCACACGACACGAATCACCAGTACAACACACAGCTACACAATGTCCTGGTTCCATACATTCACCACTGTTACTTCGTCGGTGAGAATCCAAAAGAGCTTGATCAGAAGGGGTTTGGTACACTCGTCTTCAATGTGTTCCATTCCAGCAAGATAGCTAGAGTTACTTCATACCAATAGTCTTGGTTATATACTTACAGTCATACATACTACTAACATAATCCTACAATCCTACGCAGTCATTTTAAAATGGAAAATACTAAAGAACTAACCATACACTTATAGGTACGGGCACACAAATATATCCATTGTATAAATACAATCAGCCTAGTAAAGAAACTCTTTTTTTATTCTTTTTTTATTTAAAATAACAACGTTTTTTACTACAAAACAGCAGCTTTACTTCAAACAGAATTTGATACGGGGCCTTTACAAGTACTGGAACAAATTAAGTGGTCCTACTTTAATATCCGCGGAGGTTAAACACACTAAATAGACGTATAGCACTTTGTGGTGTCAGATTTAAAAACAAGAAATAGCAAAATGTATATAACAAGTACTGTATATGAAGCAATCATGTGTCCATCTTTTTGTTTTTTACATCGGTCGGTGAATTATATCTGTCACCTTCTGTTGCTGTTATGATTGTTTTTTACATCGGTCGGTGAATTATATCTGTCACCTTCTGTTGCTGTACGAGATAGGGTAAATACATAGAAATATGATTGTTTTTTACATTGGTCGGTGAATTATATCTGTCACCTTCTGTTGCTGTACGAGATAGGGTAAATACATAGAAATATGACTGACAAAAGGACAGTGAAAAGTTATCGATCGGAAATTCATTTTAAATGAAAATTTAAAACGTACAAGTAGCTTTTACTAAAAATAAGACGATCAATAACATAGCACTTACAACCTTCAACAAATAAGGTTCTGAATAAAGGTAAAGATCTTCACAACGGAAATCAAGTCAGACTTCACCCAGCACGGCTACACAACAACACGTAATAATACATAGATCACGTTAAAAAGGATCTCGTTTATATTGTTTTCTCTGGTATTTGGTCTGACATTACAATAAAATTGTAATTGCGAAATTTTCCGAACACTGGCAAGGCCATAATGGCGAAAATAAACAGAAGTTTTGTATAAGCCACATAGAAGTAGTTTCTGTCGCATAATATGCATCAGGAACGCAATACACACTATTGGTATGATCGTCAGAACTTATTTTTTTTAAGTTTTTAAACAAAGCAGTCAGGATTAATATTGAGGTATTTTGAGATGTAAACGAAGTGCTCGAAATATTAATATGGTCGTTATTTTGTGTTGTAGACTTATCATTCAGATTTATTATTAATATACTTTTGAAGTAAAATTCTAGAAGCCAGACTTACAATTGACTATTGATTTTATGAGTTAAACACCAATCAGTCAGAATTATCCGTATTGTCGTTATTGAGGTATAGATTTAAATGTCTTAATATACATGTATCTTACACAATAGATATTAAAGACTCGATCTGTCTAACGAGCATACCATGATGTAGGTGAGGACAAGGGTTGGTAGTACACTGTATGTTTAAGCGTGGATAAGTGTAGTGATAGTTCTACACACACACAACACACAACATCACACACACACACACAACACACCACACACAACACACAACATCACACACACACACACACAACACACCACCACATCACACACCACACCACATACACACACAACAACCACTCAACACACATCACACACACGATGCTAAGTGATTTTATCTATACTGTAACATTTGAACCACAAAAAACATCGCTTTCGTACCATACACACAAAAGAACCGTTAAAATTCTGTAAACTAAATATGATCTTTTAAGCAACAAATTATCACAGACATAAACACGTTCGTTATAAAAGCTTTGTGACGTCATCTAAAATGATGACGCTTATAGTGGACTGGTTTCTAACTCAACCATTGTTTTAGGATATCCGTGAGACACGCCAAACAACACGCAGCAGTGTGTCTTATTTCCGGATCAGTTAAAGAAATGGAAAATAAGGAAAGCATACGAACACAATACTTGTGATGTGTGTTTGATTATCCCTGAATAGATATGTTCCTGAGGTACGAATGGAAAGCAGAAATCCCCCAAGCCCAGTTGTATACAGTATTCTCTCCAGTCATTGGGTCCAAACCAGCCGGGAATTCATACAAAGGAAACGTTCACTTTAAACTATACACTTAAAAGTATACGCAGCTGGACTTATTCTTACACACTTACACTTAAAAACTAGTTTTGGAATGTCACTGAGGTGCAATAAATGTTGACATTTTCTGTCAGTTTCGACTTACGACATATTTTCGGATAAGTGCTTCTATACTTCCTGTATCCTCGTGATTATTTTTAATTTTCTTTTTAACAACAATTTTCTATACAATTCAATTCATCACGGAATGAGCTACCGTGCAATATGGCAGGTAGGCAGATATCATCATCTCAAACGTTCACAGTGTTATTGGGTGAGTGACCCCACTGTGGGTAGGACCTTTTCTGACGAGTGACCCCACTGTGAGTTTCATATTGTTTGTCTTGTAACCCAACTGTGGGTACGACCCTATCTGACTAGTGACCCCACTGTGGGTAGGACCCTATCTGACTAGTGACCCCACTGTGGGTACGACTTTTTCAGACGACTTAACCAACTGTGGGTATGACTGTTTCTGAAGAGTGGGTTTGACCTTGTATGATAAGTGACCCAACTGTGGGTTTGACCCTGTCTGACGAGTAACCCTTCTGTGTGTTCGACCTCGTACGACTTGTTATTCCTCTGTAGGTTTGACCTTGCCTGATTTGTCTGACTTTTGACCCTACTATGAGCTTGACCCTGTCTGACTTGTGACCCTACAAGGGGCTTGACCCTGTCTGACGAGTGTTTGTCCATGACACTAACGAATCGTTTACAGAGAACATCAGTCATCTGACACGTTGTCAGAATAACCACTTTCGCTATATGTTTATCTTTTAAAGAGAATAAAAGCCAGAACAACATAAACAAGTGTTGTCCTTTAAATTGATACTATCAATATATAACAACGGTATTGTAAAACTAACAACAACAAACAGCTGTCAATTTTATCCGCCGGGTCCTCGTCAACATTATTACAGCTACTGTCGTACTTTGTATGGACGGAAACCCAAACGTGTTGGGAATCCGATTCTATGATATAAATGACAATTTGCCACTGCATGGACACCTGCACATACAACTAGATGAACACACCCGCATTATCGCTAATGAACCGTGGAATCTTATACTTGCAACGAATTTAGGAGTGATCAGACATGAAGCAACATGCCACAGCACATTCAAACACCAATCTTAGTTTAAGATAGTGACATTCCTTACCAATAACCATATGTCAAAGCGTCATCTACAAGCTTACATCATACCAAGGGGAGATAATACACTGTCGAATAGGAACATTCTAATGCTTACAAACCTATAATGTACACAGACACAAGGTTAAAAGGTGCAATATCGTCCATCGCCATATGCCTGTCCCGCCTTACACCAGGGGAGCTAACACGTACACATTAGGACCCACGATAAACTATACGTTAGTGAACACGTCAGCGTAAGAGCACTGAACAGCTACATAACATAATACGGTAACAGACATAGCACGTGTCCTGTTATCAAATCAACTCGGATCTCGTGTTAAACGCTAGCTTGTTACGCAACAAAACATTCGGAACTTCTCGGGTCCTTGTTTAGCCTTGACTCCCTCTATACTTCACACCACGGAGGTGTTGTTTCTTTTATGAAGTAGAGCGTCATGTTTCAAAATGACGCCGCCACTGTCTCTTCAAAACAGTTTCTCTATTTCTTGCAGCATGCTATGAAGCTGGTAATATGTCGCCTCATTTCTCAGTTCCCGTAGAACCTGTCGGTTTCTAGGGAGACCATCGGTATTCAGACGCCCGTCGCGCAAGTAGTTCAGGATGTACCGGAAGTGCGTTCCGTCACGATCAATGAAGACAGTTCCGTCCGTCTCTGTGCAGATGTTGTGACGTCCACTGAACATGGCTGCCAGCATTGATTCTGGGTCTTGGGTCAAGGTCAAACGAGACGTTGTAAATATATTTCCACCAATATCTAAGCGGATCCTTCCCTGTAAACCAAACACACACAATAGTAAGTAATAGTAACTCAAACGTCAATAGTCCGACAGTAAAAAGTTAAATCACAAAAACTCATTCCAATTGGTCAACTGTATGTAAACTAGGAAACGGTATTTACTATTATTAAGTTATAAATAAAACTGATATAAATATATAATTTACATCATCATTACCAGTGGTTATTGTATAAATTTAAACCTGCAAGTCACAAGTGTGAAGTTACTCGTTTGAACCTAATAACTCTGATCACAAATCATAAAATGTTTCTTTCCAAAGGTGTAGGTTCCTCTCGACGCCATACGTTTCCTGGCATTGAGAGTAGTTGTACATGGATACCCTACGTAAATGGGTTCAATTAGAAATTCATCAGTAAAACGTATATCATATAACATGTTACAAAAGTATTACCTTTCTACAGAATTCTACAATTCGTGTTGTTTTACCCACGAGATACCGTGGAACTATACAACATGAACTCTCCATTGTATTATTACTGCAGTGTACCCAGGTCACCAGTAACTAGGGGTCAACTTCATCCCAAACCTAGGTGAGAGCTCACCTATCTCGTCATTAACTCAAGCAGGTGGAAACATGAGTGCTATCAAAACACATTGTCTATTGTAGAAAACCTAGGGTGCGTTATAAAGAAAGAAAAACCAAAACATATAGCATAACATTAGCATCTGTTTACATCGAACAAAAAATCAAATAATATCAACATCATCTTTATCTGCAGACGAACCAAATGATAACATTGATTTTATTTCAATTATTGAAACTCCCAATGATCAATATAGAAGTAATTATCTACTGGCAAATATCATGAAGTCATTACAGCAAGCTTGAAATTCCCGGATTTGTCTTATATCTTGAGTGTCAATATAAACATTTACATTGTGTGATGATGTTGAGACGAGTTGTTTCTTTCTATCATACTTCAAATGTATTTGCATTAGTACCTCATAAAGGCTTAGGCGGGAGGAACATCGTACTCTCTAAATCAACGAACACTGTCTCGATGCGCAATTCTACTGAGAATTCCAAGGTTGCTGTTTGGTACATTAGAATAAATCTCTTTCCCAGAAATTATATATTTTCCCTTCAGTTCCAATCAGAGCCCATACGTTATCCCTTTTCAAGTAATGATCTACCCTTACATTCGATGGCCTATCAAGGAAGGTCGTGTTGTGAAAAAACTGCTTTCTCTTCATTTAAAATCTTAGAGCCCCGAATGTCGTGTTACCGGGCAACTAGCAAGTACGTGTGGGACCGTGTGACGTCATCGGAGTGGGTAGATAGTATATAATAAAACCCTCGCCTGAAACAAACACCCGTTAGTGGGCAAACAGATTAACTACATAGTCATACAGTGGGAAAAACTACAACATATCATCTATCGTGGACAACCTAGGCGACGCAAGGCGGCCTCACGGTATTTAAAGCTGCATGGCGGGAGAGAAGGATGACGTACAGATACTAGCCGTGTAGTGTAGTACGTGTAGCTAGATAGGATAATCTTTTGTAATAACAGAACATTTTTTGGAAAAATGACCAAAATTTTCATCCAAAACCTTTATGTGAAAGTACGCCGTTTCCATTACAATCCCCTGACCACGACTCTACAGGGATCACAGGAACGCTTACATCCTATGACCATTACTGTTATCGCCAAGACGTTTGCAATACTGATTAAATCGTTCACAAACATTTACCATTTTTTTCGAATCGAACACAAATGTTGTAGATATCGATCTGGGTGCAGCTTTAAATAAAAGTAATGTGTTTATTATTTATATACTGGAAATATATACACTTTTGAAAACGATTGCTTACTATGAATTTTAATGATATTTTTCTAACATTATGGATCAGTTAATTGCATTAAAAAAAGACCATGTTCATTGTATATTTTCTTACGTCGATGTAAAGATGATATACTTACCGACTTTTGCAAAGCAAGAAATGTTTAAGTATTCTTAATTTGCTGATTAACAGGGAATTCTTTCTTGTTAATTATTCCGTGATATTTCGTTTGCGAATCATCTACTTCTGTTTAAATAAAAACAAGTAACGTGTTCCTGGGTAATCGTCGATCATGTTCCAGGCAATTATCACGTAACTTTATCAACACATACTGTTAGACAGACGCTCTATACGGACACAAACAAACGGTCTCTTATGTCACAATTCCCAATCTATTTTCACAGTATTCCGAAGGGAAAGATCACTCAACGAAAAAGAAGCATTCTGTTACTTAAATCTCCGGAATTTGTCGTGAAGTCAACCATTCGATCGTTTTTATTTGTCAGTGTTATGTGATACTCCATTGTAAGACAAAAGCATGAATTCAATGGCCTTACCACTAGCTGTTCAAAGATTTAGTGGTCTTTGAACTCGGGAAGTCAAATTTTGATTTGTATACAGTTTGCTCAAAGTCAGTGAACTCGAGTGTTGTAAGGGTCCTTGGGAGGGATCAATACACGAAAACTCCCCCACACATACATTAGTAAGCCGCCACACAAGATCTGAGTACTTACCCTTAAATTTGAAAGTAATCCATGTTTTGTTCTCGCTTTGTACCTACCTTAAATAGATGTCGTACTAGGGCGTCGAAGACTGTACGTTTTGAGACTTTCAATAAACACATTGCATATATTTTATTTGTTTGATCTTCCTAATTGAATTATTTCGTACAATCATCGGTGGAAATCTTTAAAATGTCAGGCGTTGATAGCTTGTCACAATTTGCAAATTCGCCAAAGCGACATAAGATGAAGTGCTGTGATGTTGGAGACATCATATGACTAACTCTAATGTACGGATACTGACCTGAACGACAACAGCATTTCAAATCTCTACTTACCGTTTCACTCGAATTATACATATCAAATGACCATACATTTCTATCGCGATACGGAATTATTTCCTTTATGTTCAAATCATATTCCCACAAGTGGACCTTATCACATTTCCGGAAAATCAGGCTCTTCGAGACGTGATATACCTTTTGAACATCATGCATTTCTTCCATACGGGCAAGTTCATCCCTCAATTGTTGCCATTGGCGACAAATCTCCTCCTTTTCCTTGTGCATGTCCTTGTCAAACTTGTCTTTTTCCTGTTCAAGTTTTTTCTCCTTTTCTCTAATCTCCTTTTCCAGTTTCTCCAGTTCGGCCGTTCTTGCCTCCAGTTGCTGCTTAAGGTTGATCAGCGTGGCCTTCTTATCTATGGCGTGTTGATGGATAGTCTCTATCTCACCAATTCTCGTGGTCACGTGTTCCTCAATGGCATCGGTGAGACTATCATGCTTATCCTTCAGGCTAGCCTTAATTTCTTCTAGAACTTTCTCTGTGGGGGATATAAACATACACAGTACAGAGCCCGTTATATGTCATGCGTCGTGTTAAGCTATGTTTCGATTAAGTCAAAAACAAGAAGCCAGTAATTTTATATTTAGCTTTATGTTAAACGGGCGTCTATCCTGGCTAGTGTAAAGGCATCAAAATGTGATACGGTTTTAATTTGAAAGTCTATGGGAGATAACCGGAGCGGGGAAAACAAAACCATTTGTCCCTTAACCCTTACAGTAAAAAAAAGCTTTATATTTTAATGATGATCATTTTAAATGATAAAATCAATATCGTCATTAAACACAAAAAAACATTCTGAAAACTTAATAATTTCTTAAATAGGTAAAACGACATCTGTACCACACATTGTTAATAAGATTGTTTTTTCTCTGACATACCTAGTCTGGCGTTTATCTCACAAGCATGTTCCCCTTTGCTGGTCTTGACACTTACGCCCCCGTCACACATGTGAATACCGAGTTGGTCACAGTTCTGCAGGAGGTCCTTGCAGATGAAGCACATATCAGACTCGTTGTCTCCCCGACGGGAAGAGGACGAGCTCCTCGGGGAACTGCTGGACGAACGAGACGAGCCGGCATTGTTATGGTTGTTATGGTTCCTGGGCCAGAAGCGAGCCTGGTAGTTATTAAATGGTGGCGGGTGGTGAAAGTTGTTTGGTCCCCAGTTGGGTGCTCTGTAACCGGGTATATGTGCGTTTTGCTGAAATTGCGGGGGTACCATCGGCATCTGTTGCCCGGGGAAACGGTCGTCCATCATTGGCACCCCTTGTTGCCATTGAGCCCTGTGGTCATTGTTGTAGACAAAACTGCCCTGGTGAGGTCCCTGACTAGGCATATTGTATCAGCTGTAACAAACGGTATCATTTTTCTCATTAAACAGTAATAAAGTAGTATGGGAACAGAATGTAGAAATCATTGAAAACACTGCGACTATATCAGACGGTTTTTAGAATTATCGCATTGGAGTTGTTAATTAGATTAGTTTTAAAGTTTAAATCATAATCACAATTGCATAGTTTTCGATTTTTATGGGAACAAAACAAAAACAATATACAGAGTCAAGACATGATGTGAAAAGTGGAACAAACAGGTGGAACTAGGAATAACACAAAAGGAAAGACATGCTGAACTTGTAACAACACAAAAGGAAAGACATACTGGACTAGGAACAACACAAAAGGAGACACATACTCAACTTGTAACAACACAAAAGGAGACACATGCTCAACTTGTAACAACACAAAAGGAGACACATACTCAACTTGTAACAACACAAAAGGAAAGACATACTGAACTTGGAACAACACAAAAGTAGGGACATTATGAACTAGGAACAACACAAAATAAGAGACATGATAATCTGCCATGTATAGGGTGGACACGTTAGCACGGCTGAAGTCGATATATCTACAGTTGGTAGTTATAAGTAACTATATGATGAATCACCTGCATTGTAGTCATAAATACCCTACTTTCGCATTTTGACAGAAATTTTCACCTGAAGGTCTATCTACCACATCTACATCTACCCAGGTGACTGGGGTGCTCCGATCAACATAACGGAGGGAATTCCTTACAACAACAACAACGATGGCGACCGTTTAATATTTCCTTCATGGTTTGTTGGACCTCCATCAGGATCAACATTCAAAACTGAATAAGTTGCTTAACGTCTAAGTGAAAACAAAACTCTGTATGACGGGTATGTGGTTGTGTCTGCCATACCACACTCAACGATCTACATGACAGGTATGTGGTTGTGGCTACAGAAAAAAAAAATTATTAACTTTATATTTGTCTGCAAACACTATAACATTACGTGTTTGCAATAAGAACTAGGCTTTGTTTGATGACCAAGGAAACCCCACCTATACATTTCGATTTGTTTTGAAAGACGAATCAGCTTCTGCATTACAATCTTTCCGAATAGACACTTCTGATAAGGCTTCCCCTACCTACGGTGTTTACATGTCACAGTTGATTCGGTATTCAAGAGCTTGCTCCGAACAGCATGACTTCAGCGAAAGATGCCGACGAATAAACTAACAACACAGGGTTCCCAACGATGCGGGTTGGTGAAGGCCATGGAAACGTTTTACGTTGTGTGAAATTAAGATCGGTGCTTTTGATGATGCTAGCTCAGTGGTGAGCCTCATTGTCTGAATTCACGCTTTGAAATATGACCTGTTAACTCCTGATACTGAGATTAGGCTCTTGAAAGTGAATCAAATAAGACATGTAAACAGCAGATACTCATAACAGACTCTGGGATCGTGAATCAAGTGTAATAGTGTTTCAATGTTAGAGAAAGTAAAGGACGAGTGATGTGATATTGGTTTAATTAGGATAAATCAATATATATTATATACAAGTTATTTATAGCATAACACTGAGTTAGGGTATTAATGATTTAGGATGGCTATGTATCACTAATTTAGTCTTGTTATATAACACTGGTTTAGGGCGTATATATAACTTGTGGTGGATGTATAGCAACAGATTATAGGGTCGTTAACACTAGTTCAGAATTAAACTGATTTATGGTCACATATCATTGGTTAATGGTTTTGATATAACCCAAGTTGAGGGCGGTTTTGTAACACTGGTTAATGTTAGTTATATAACACTAGTTAGGGTTTATACTGGTTTTGGGCTCATATATAACGCAGTTATATAAAACTGGTTTAGGATGTATATAACACTAATTTAAGGTGGTTATATATCACTGTATGTTGCTTGTTATATAACACTGGTTTAAATTAGTTATAGAACACTTGTTAATGGGGGTTATATAGCACTAGTTTATAGTGATTATTTAACACTAATTTAGGGTAACAATCGTTTAGGATGGATATAACACTGGTTTAAACTAGTTATATAACATGGGTTAATAGTATCACTGGTTTAGCGTAGTTATTTACTCTTGTTAAGTGTGGTTTTATATAACTTTCTGATAATGGTTATATAACAATGGTTTAGAGTAAATAAATAACACTGGGTAAGACTGATTATATAACATTAGTTTACGGTGGCTATATATGACTGTATCAAGCTTGTAATAAAGCACTGTTTCAATTTATTTATATAACACTTGTTTTTTTATTAGTTGTATAACACTTGTTTAAAGTAGTTATATAACACTGGTTTGGGTGGGTTATATGACGATGGTTTATTGAGGTTATATAACACTGGTTTAGGGTATCACTATTTCCGATGGTAAAATATCACCGTATTAGACTTGTTATATGAAAAAGTTTAATATGATATATATCGGGTGGCTACATATCATTGGCTTAGTGCGGTTTAACATAACACTGGGTTAGGGCTGTTTAACATAACACTGGCGTAGGGCGGTTTAACATAACACTAACGTAGGACGGTTTAACATAACACTGGTTAAGGGCGGTTTAACGTAACACTGGCGTAGGGCGGTTTAACATAACACTGGTTTAGGGCGGTTTAACATAGCACTGGCGTAGGGCGGTTTAACATAACACTGGCGTAGGGCGGTTTAACATAACACTTGTTAAGGGCGGTTTAACGTAACACTGGCGTAGGGCGGTTTAACATAACACTGGTTTAGGGCGGTTTAACATAGCACTGGCGTAGGGCGGTTTAACATAACACTGGCGTAGGGCGGTTTAACATAACACTTGTTAAGGGCGGTTTAACGTAACACTGGCGTAGGGCGGTTTAACATAACACTGGTTTAGGGCGGTTTAACATAGCACT